>JAAGNO010008395.1:260623-297501 GCA_033439905.1 Ceryle rudis | reverse complement strand
AAATAAAAAAAGAAAAACTACAAAAAAATAAGATGGGATATGGTGCCCCCTAATAAAAAAAAAAAAAAAAAAAAAAAAAAAGGTGTTACAAGAAATATTCATTTTTCAAATGCAATTTTAGAAGTTTTAAGAGCATGATGTAAGAAGTGCAGTGTTCCTAACTTTAGGAAGAATAACTTCAGTTTTATCTCTCCATTCTTTCCAAAGAAAATTGAGTTAGATTTTAATTTTAAAATCTGGGATGTTGCCAAGCATTGGTGCTCATTCATTTTGCTGAACTTCCTTTTATACAGTATATTCTTTCAGTGGTGACTATGTCAACAGATTTCTGTTGATCTTATTTTATTCAACAGGAAGCATTAATTTTTTTTTCTTTTGTATTGTATTTTGAAGGTTTCAGTGTTGTAAATGCAGTTTCAGTATTCAATGTGCTAAACAAATAACAAAGGATAGATGTTAACATTCAAAATACCACAGATAGAGTACAAGAAGATAAAAAGGCTATCAGAGCTTGCAATGCCTAGTGGACTAAGAATAATGACTACAACAACAAAAGATAGATTGAGTTCTTCTGTAAATGGCCTTGATATCTGGGGCCATATACAACTGGTCAAAAGTAATTTCAGGGGGTTAGTGGTTTAAATGCATTAGCAGAATATTTACTGATGGTTATTTTCTTTATAATATTTACTGTTCAGTACAGTTAATGCAAAACACTGCTAGAGTCACAGTGGGGGATTTGGCAGCTAGAGAAACTTGGAAAGTCCAGCAATTACAGTTTAGGAATGTGCCATGCACACAAAAAGAAAAATACTATTGTGTATACACTAATAGTAGCATGAACCCAATCAAGAATTAATATTGTATTACCTTCAACTACTCTGAGTCAAAGAGTTAGTTTTCTGAAGATGACAGCACTCAGTAGTCAGAGGTATTCTAATAAAATTTCCATCTGACAATAAATACAAAAGGGAACTTTGTTCTCTTCATTTCCCAGTTGAATTTATTTTCCATACACCCAGTTTTGCCATTGACACTAACCTTATTTTCTGTATCAGCTGAAGACCATTTACCTGCAAAATTTGTTTTAGTCCATATATCTATTCAATGTGCAGTCCTTCTCTTTGCCTCAGCTGGAAGGAGCCAGACGACACAAAGCCAGTGGTCTTCCACAATAAAAGTCATCCTTGAGGTGGCACCAAGAACCCAGTTTCTTTTGGATATCATGTATCATTCACGTTTCCCTGGGCTTTAGACTTGGAAATTTCCTAACACAAAATTGCTCACCCTTGAGTGACTGCATGGTGTTAAGGGGAGCCTGCTATTAACCCCATTCTGTGACATGGACAAAGCCCACCCAGATAAAGGAAAGAGTGTTAATACATGCAACGCTTTGTTTAAAAAGCCTCAAAAGTTACTTTTCCCTTTTCCCATGCAGAGCTTTATCCTGAGTACATGAGCATTGATGATTCATTTGATTCTGCACAGTAACTTTGCCACACTCAGAGGTGTGAGCAGGGGTAAGAAACACAAGACCAAGTTTAATTTTTACTGGAAATATACCCTTTGTATAGTCACAGTAGTCATTGATCAGATGATCACAAAGTCTTATAAGGGGAAAAAAAACCCAACACAACAGTCAGAAAGTGATTTCAAGTTTCAGTTGTATCCCGAGTCTTTCCACCAAGTTTTGTACCCCCTAAGTGGAGCATTGACCATCCCTTTAATTACAGGAGGGAATGTCCATTATATAACAGAATAACTATGTTATCCCTTCTCCTCAGGGAAGACAGGGGATTCGCCTATTTTTGCTGTTTATAAAGTAAGCACAACACACTGGTCCGTCTGTGAACAACCACAGATTTGTCTGAGAAAGACAGAGAGGATCAAGTAATGTTTTAGATCAAGCTCTCAGACACTTTGAAAAGGTAACAGGAGGGTTTATTCATTCAGAGAAATCTGTGGTTATTCAAGTAACTGAAAGCATTTAAGGCAGGAATGACATACAAAAGAGAAACATTAATTGGGCTGATCATAGCACTGTAGATCTATTTTTACAAAACCCAAACACATTTATACGTAGTGCTGCTTTGAAGCATGCTACGGCACCGTTTCTTTCTTCCTTATCTGCGTAATTGACATCTTCATTCAACTTCAACCTGCTGGTGTGTGAATCTGTAATCATTTTATTTCTTTCGGGGGAAGGCTTAGTCTTTTGAACTCAAGGAATAATTATTATTGCAAAGCAGTTTTCCTTTTCCAAAGGGACTGCTTTCGGGTCACCGTTGCTTCCAGCTTCTCCAGGCAGGAGAACAATGAAGGCGTTGTTGGTGCTGGAAGCCGTGCGCCTTCCAAGGGGGCTGCTGCTTTCTCTTTCTGCTCTCGCCTCCACATATTGAAGTGAATTGTGCCACATCAAAAGGCTTTAAATTAGCACTTCACTGCTTGCGAGTGTTTGGAAGCTAATTTCAAATCCTATGGGGCTAAAAACCTTTTCTACATCCTTATGTTCAGGTAGACTCCTTGGAGTATAAGGTGGCTTACAAACATAAGCAACACATTTATGGTTATATGCTTTCCTCAATAAATGCAATTATTAAAATGCATATTTCACAATTTTCAGCTTATCACCAAATAGAATACGCATTACAGATTTTAGGAGAGGTGAGCAGCTATTATTCTATTTGGGAGAAGGCTCATTTTCTGTGACAGGACCAGGGATTAACATGGAAGAGGGATGGAAGCTGCAGAAAAACCAGTGAGTGCTGCTGCCAGTAGTAATCATACCAGTAAATGATCCTACTGATGGTCAGACATACAAATGGACTTAGTAAATCAAAATGACTCTATAAGCCTGACAATTAGCATGAAAAGTAGATTTTTAACATTTCATCTTCTTTCCACGTTCCAAAGCTTGACGTGTAATCTTGAGCCATACAGAATCTCTCTTTAAACAATCCCTTAATAGAAACTGCAGGTAACTGTAAGTTTAAAATACTCTTCTTGACTCAGTAAATAAGGAACAATTTAAAAAAAACATTAGAGGAATTGCATCTTCATGCAGGGAAAGATCATGATTTAACTTCTTAACAAGACTGTCTTTGTACAATACTTTTATACAAAGTGAGGCAGAGTTTCTGCTTGCAAGAGACCAGAATTTACAGCCGCTGTCTTGTGCTCCTTATTGGTGCCCATCGCAGATCAAATACAGATTAGAGCAGCCTTGAGGTTCACCCTTATTTTTCTACCATACCTCCAATTACTAGTGGGTGAACCTCAGCACAGTAGCTGAAAACACAACAGCTGTCTTCTCCAACACAGCCTGTGAACATCTCTGAACTCAGGGCACAATTATACCTGGCTTTATATGGTACCTCTAACATTAGGACATTCCTGAGAATTAAATGACTAACAGTAAAGGCTGCTTTATAGCCCAAATGGAAATGAAGAACAAGGACCACAGGGTCACCACCAACTAGACAGTCAACATTTGAATAACAAGAAGGGTGCTTAGAGCGTGTCATAAACACCTGTGAAAGGCAAAGGTTGCATTTAACACGGTGTCTTTATAATAAGGGTTTTATTTCTGGAATATGATCACTTGAAAAGAAGTTTTATTTTATTCTTGACCTTATGTGGCAATAGTGTTCTGCCTGAAGTCTCTTGTGCTTTAAGTAATAAAATCCTTAACTGGTCAGAATAAAAGGTGTTCAATGCCAGGTAATTACTAAACAGAAGAAACTGAAATATGAGCAACGTAGTTCTATAGAAATGTTAACAATCTGCTCTGTCACTCCAATTTTTTTAGGCCCAAAGCTCACCAAGTACACTTCTAGTATTCTGGTCTCTGCCCAGGAGAATGACCTCAGGGACTCTATTTTGATCCCTAAACCTTAGACTTCTGCCTGAACCACTAGCCTCTGGGCTTCCTGGCACAGGGTTTATGAGGGAGGGAAACAGTGACCATTTCTGCATCTCTAACATCTGAAATTATTTATAAGTTCTGTAGCTTTTTTTTTTTTTTCTTATTTCCTTCAAATATGAAGAAAATAATGATAAATCTTGTGTTAGATAGCTGTTGTTGGTTGGTAAGCAATTGCATGATACCATATCTATTTCTTGTCTGGAGATGGAAAAATACTGAAGTGAGACAATAATCTGAAGGATTAATTCTGGTCCTGGACGTCTCAGCAAAGAGTTGCTGTTAAGTAAAATTACAGGATTTAAGGCAACAAAGAACGACAAAGCCTTTCCTGAAGTATTCTTAAGGAGCTGAAATATGTATTGGTTTAACACAGAACTGAAATGTTCATGCTCTTGAAGCATTCTGCTCTTCTCCATGTGCCGTGGCTATGGATACAGCCACTGACAGTAACAATGCACCAGCATTCAACTCTGGGTACTCAAGTGCAGTGAAAAGGAACCTGGACTACGTAGTCGTATCTTTGAGTCAACATAGAAAAGGATTAAAATGGCTAAGTAAAATCAAACAATCTCTTATGAAAAAGTGTTTGCAGTATTCTCTGGGCAGTGCTGTCAGTGAGTGGAGCCTCACAGCCCAGATTGGCCGGAAGGCAGAGGTGTCCCTGTGGAGTGTGGCCATAGATTTGTACCCTTTCTAACACTTTCCATAAGCAAACACTGCTGGCCACTATTAGAGAGAGTTTGGTGTATTCTGTGGGGACTTTTACATTGACTTCCTTAGGTTTTCCTCCCCAGTAAGTCAGATTTAGAGCTTCTTTGGCCAGGGGTGGCCAGGTAAGCACCAGCTATCAGCAGCTGAGAAAGTTCCCTCCCTCTCACTCTGCAAGGGACCAGCAGCTACAGCAGGCTTTAAGCACGCAGCTCCAAACAGCGTCACATAGACAGACTTGATCTGCTGCGGGGTTGAAGGGATCGTCTCATCTAGTGACTGGTTTAGAGTATTTTAGGAGCAGGGTCTACATGGTGTGTGATGTCCTCTGGTCTATTGATGCCCAAGTCAAAAGCTGTTCAGAAATGCTCTGTGTAAAGAACGAATGCTGCCAACATTGAGTCAACGTGGATTTCCATGCTGTGGAGAACACCAGCTACATCCCTCTCAGTGACACTGGAAAGTAGTTTTATGATTTTGTTATTTGTACAGAAGATACAGAAGGTCTTGTAAAACTTGTAAATCATGTTTGTATCACAAACTACATTTTTAAAGGATGTGAACAATGCACGTGATAACACAATGGGGCAAAAGGAATGGCTGAAAGGCAGCATCAGAAAAAACAGTGCAAGGAGCAACAAAAGGTCACAGAAACCACGATTCCTTGTGCTCCACAGCTGTATACAGAATACATAAACAGACTTCTAAAAACTAATTAAATTCAGAAGTGTATTTTGAAGAACATCATGTCAAGGCAGAGACTGAGACATTGCTCTTATTCATTAGCACCCAGCACAGACCAGTATATACGGTGGCTTTATAGACTAGGAGCACTCTGTCATTTCTAGACACAGATGGTTCTAGTTTCCCCCTCAGTTTGTCTGTTTACCTGACAATTGGAGTTGGTGAAAGGAAGCCTAGTCATATGCTAATTCCACCCAGGTCAAAGAGAATATGAAGTTGCTGGGGGCCTGATCCTGCAAGTGAGTTCCCTTGCAAGCAAATCTTCAAGCGCTTCGCTCTGTGGGGCTGCAGTGCGGGGGCAGTTTGTGGTGTTTACATGAGGATCCTGTTGGCAGGACTAAGTGTTTTCGTTTGTGGATAGAGGAAGGTTACTATTCTTGAGATTCATCTTCTATCTTATAGCACTTTTTTTGTTGTTTGTTTTTCTAAAAAGGCTTACTCTGTCTTGTCCTCAACAACTTCTTGAAGAGCGTTATAAAGCCCCAGTTACACATCTCCTCAGTCTAGGAATGATAACAACTGCAATTCAATTTTGCTCCCCTGCTGTACATAACATACCAGTCCTGATGAATTACAGACATAAAAATAACTTTCACCATCTCAGAACCATATGTAAGTGAAAGAAGAAAATGAGATTTTAAAGTGTGAAAGCCTTTCCTTGCCTCAGACTGTGGATTTGTTAAAGGTCAAAGCCTATGGGATGCTGAGCAGTGGTCAATGGCAAAACTCCACATCCATTTTAATAGTGCAGGATTGAGCTTTCCATGGCCATATTGCTAATTCATTTAATACTCCTAGTTAGAACTACATATAAATTGCCAACATCAAATTTGACTCCAGATACATATTTTCCAGTGTCTGGTTTACAAAGACAAGAGGCTAGCCTTGAAATACAGAGTAAATTCAGTTCCAAATGTTTCATAATATTAAGCATATTTAAGATCAAGGATTAAAATTAGAATTCATCTCTTTCAATCTTTTCTAACAAGAATGAAGGAAAAAAAGTGTATGACTGAGAACCACTACAGGGAATGACCTAAAAATTCTTTCATAGAAAAATAGTAACTTATGGACATCAGATCTTTTTACACACAGGTAGAAGAGAAAGGTTTATATTAAAAATTACATTTATTTTAATTCCAATAAGGTCCAGGGCTGAGACACAAATGTAGCAGCACACTAGTTTAGCTTATAAGCAAGTCTCTGTGCCTGCTTCCCCCATTCCAACAGATCTTTCTGGCACTCAGCTGATTTCTAGTTGTCTTTAGAATAGGAAATTAAATGGGAGCATCCAGATTTTATCAACTCAGCAGTGACTGACACTCAAAGTAAGCTGAAGCTGCACAGCACAGTACTGTGATATTTGATTAGCTTTGGGGTGGTTTGAATCCTAGTACAGAGTTACTTGCCTCACTAACTAGGTCCTTGGTCTTTACCCTTGGAAGTGGGTACAGCCTAAATAATCCAAATCTTTGTTAAAACCCCTACTTTCAGGTAGGTGAAAAGTGGAAAGGAAGAGCTAAGTACAAATTAAGTCTAATACCCCACAAGCTATCTGGAGTCCCACTGCTGTACATGTACATGATATATTCTGAGAAATAAAAAATAAAGAAGAGCAAAGAGGGTCACCCGCTAAGGTTCTTTTTTATAACCATTGTATAAGATTTCTATTTGAGACTGCAAGTACATTAAACAGTCATGGTCTGTCAGTGACCTTATATTTAAGAGCAGAGAGGTAATACGGGATTATTGGTAACGCACTATTTTACAGGGCATCAATAACCATGTGTAAGAAATTACCATAGAATTACAAAGTTATTACATGGTTATTTGTGGCTTTGCCAAATACAATGTTACTTGATCATCCTTAGATTAATGGGGTGTTGATCGGGTTTGGCCATTTACCTTCATTCTAGGTCGTAAACCTGATGTTAGCTGAACTGAGTTCCCAGCCTAGCAGTCATAGCATTTAACATTTCTTTCCCTCCACAAAAAGAGGTTGCTTTTGGGAGGTATGATAGGCTTTGTCCCAAGGAAGTAAAGGTTCTTAACCTTCCCAAGGAAGGTTCTTAAATGCAGAGACTATTTCAGGCATAGACTTTCAAAAGGACGCCATCAATAAATGCATGTTATTTTATATTCCCCACAGATTCTCAAGGTTTGCAAAGGCGTATTTTCCCAAACTATGTGGATTTTTCCATCAAGAGAACACTGCTTGCCACCACCTTTCTCCGCACTGTAAATGGAAATGAAATTAATGAGCTAAATTTTATTTAACACTTAACTTTTATGAAGGCAACGTCCTTGCAAAGCACAGAATTATTCTTCATTAAATCTTTGGGCAAACAGACACTAAGTTTAGACATGAAAGACTGTAGAAAATCCTTATACACGTCTCTGTGCATACATGTATTTATATATGATATACACACAGATACATATGTATATTTCTACACAGTAATTTACCTTTGCTCAAGGATGCTATCAGAAACTAGGGGTGAACCAGAAATGTAGACCAATGCACTGCCCTTCTCTGTTCAGAAATTTTTAAGAGAAATGTCAAGTTGTAAACCAGAGGCTTTGGCAGAGAGGTGAGCTGTAACCTCTGCAGTATAAACGCTGAGGGCAACTGGCTGTTCCCTCCCTGGCATTCTGGTTTTCTACTCTTTCTCCAAAAACTAAGGCAGGTTGAGCCCAGTCCTGACACTAGCTATTTTCTTTACTTTATACTGAGAGATCAATCACAGGGCCCTCAGCTGACCAGGTCTGAGACAAGCATAACAGTACCCTGCAACACTCTAGAAAGTTCACCACAGTGTATGCTTTAATTCCTTATGAGTGAGAGTTTAAAGTAAATTGACAGATTTTAGGGTAGATGCAGAGTTGAAATTCCTATGTACTTAGGTTGGCTTTATTGGTATACCTCACAGCAGCAATAAAAAATAAAACAATTTCTAAAAAATGACTGCAATTCTAAAAGAGCTTGACCTTACCTTCCACCTCGTTGAGTAATAAGTGAAAATGCTGCAGTTACAGAGCCTGATACTCATTTTGTACTCACTTTACAAAGCTGTAAATGACTATAACTCACAGTCCTGGTCATACATAGAAAAAAAACCCCTCATCTGCTGGGCATCAAGGGTCATCCTATACTTCACATGACCCTTATTACAGTCTGATGTGTGAGAAAGTAATATTTATTTTTTTTTTAATTTAATCAAACATGGGCTGTGAAAGAATGACCAAAAGGCCTGAAAACCCTTTGCAGAGAAGCAGCACAGATTTGGCAAGGGACACACCATCCTCTCAGATTTTATTCCTCTCTGCCACTGACTCCCCCTGCCAGCTCGAACAAACTAATTTCTTGGTATCTCGATCTTCCCCAAGTCCCAAATGCAATAATGATGCTTCCTGTCTCTATCAGTGAGGGGGGTAATTTGTTAATATCTGCAAGCCATTCCAGCTTCTCAGATGAAAAGTGCTATTCACACTCAGATTATTATATTTGGAGCTGAGAATAAAGGTTGATATTCAGCTGTGGACACTATCTATAACTCAGCTGCTTTTTTTTCCTTGCTTGAAATGTAAAGCTCTGAGCTAATTGAACACCTTCCCCCCACCCCATCAAAATCACTGTCATTTTTCATATTGATGCAGCTGTGATGCATAATTTCTTTTTCCTAAGCCTATGAGGAAACAGAAGGCATAGAGGAATGCCTGCAGCCCCTTTGCCTCTCTGTGGAAGTTGCTGTCTCCTCTGCTGGGAGGCTGCTGCCTGACACTGGGAGAGGTGAGGGGGGCACTGCAGGGAGGGAAGGGGCTCTGGCAGGACTAGCAGTGAAAGTTCTCATCACCATCTTTTAATCAAACACACCAGCCCTCTTTTAAGGGGGAGCGTCTGTCAGCAGCTCTGGCAATTCGCTGCCGAAAGTCCTGCTCGCACTGTAGTCTAATTCAGGAAACAACTCTTCTTTAAGAGTGTTAATATTGGCATCCAGTACCTGATTCCAGCTTATATTTTAGCAAATCATTTCTCTTTCCTTTCACCAAATTCATCCTCAGTGGAAATTAGAACTATGTATTGCCATACTCTTGAAAATTCCTGAATAAATCAAAGGCTGGGTGATTTGAATTTATAACAGCACCATCCATCACTCCTCCTGAGCTCCACAACACTAATTCTCTGTTTCTCTTCCACCTGAAAGTAACCCTGGGGATTAAGTACAGAGTAAAAAATCACCTCACATTTGTTACCAAAAATACTAGGAACATGGCAATTTCACCTACATAAATTTGTCACACCGTGTTGTTTGAAAAGTACTATTTCCAGATATGGAATTTTTCAACCAATTATTTTTGTTGTAGGGAATTAAAGAGTATAAGAGCAAAGAATGATATGCAGGTTCAACACTCTCTCACTCCCCTCAAAATTCTTTGTTTAATGATTTTGGTTTTGAAATCGCAAACTTTGAAATGTTTAAGGCCCTGTTACTGGAGTCACCTGAGTAGAAGGCACAAGGATTTCAACATGGCCTAAACTCATTTAAAACCTGAATACAAAAAAATTCTTGAAGTTTGTATGCCAATAATAAAGGAATAAATTTTGTAGAAGAATTCTAGCTTGATAGCTAACTGTCAAATACAGGGTTTATATTTGTTTTTTTTAAAAAAAGATACAAAAGAAGTAGAAAAGGCTAATCAGATAAAACACCTTTTTTTTTTCTTTTTGAGATTGGATTAAATAAGAATTTTTAAAAGTTGAGCTTTAAGTTGTTATAATAGTAAACTAAGCAGTAGAATGTTGTTTGGCTTGTTAGTTGGCCTTATAACTTACTGAATTTAAAGAACCCTGGGGGAAAAGAACATTTGTGTATTATATGGCAAGAATACGACATATTAAAGATCTCGCTGTGTAAGGATGAACATACTGAATATGAGGATAAGAACAGGAGAGGAGACAGAAATGAAAACATGGAAATAGAAATTATTACATCCCACACAGAATAAAACTTGGTGAGCTTTAAATTACAAATGCCTCAAGCCTCAAAACCTGCAGCTTTCTCAGGACTTTAAACACTGCTGCTCCCCTGTGTCAAAAAATGATGTGTTTAGGTACAGAAAACAGCTTGGGAAGCCAATTACATGGGCCAGCTTCTTAGAGAAAGAGGTTAGGCTTGCTGAGTTGCTGCTTGGTTTGCCATGATTGAGCTCTGCTTGTGCTTTCCCTCACAGAGCTACCTGAAAACAAATGCATCCGTACCCAGCAACTGCTAAGGGGCAGAAGAAAACTGTTAGCGTTGCAGAAGAGGACTACTTTTCCTATCAAGGGAGGACCACCTGCTTGTGGTCTTTGCCATGGTCTTTTCTGATTCAACGGAGACTCCCAAATGGCCTTAAAATGGCTTGACAGACCCTAAGTTATATTCAATGATAATGTGATAGCCATGCATTATTATGTGCACTAACGTCAATGTTGATAAAACTATATCCAGAATTGTATGCAGAATTAGGTCTCCAGCCTGCATGAAGTCTGTTGTAATCTCTGTACATGTTATTTTCCATTTTGGGATCATCTTCATCAGGAAAATAAATCCAAATTTGCATGTCTTATAATGTAATAAAAGTCAAAAGACATGGGGAAATTGACTGAGAGAAATGGACAGAAATTTGAGTTCAGTCTTTCATCAAATTCCTCCTAACTTCATATAACAATAATTATGATATATTTTATAATTTTGTATAGCAATAATAAATAAGTATTTTTCCCAGAAAAAAAAAAATACATTACTATTTCTTGAACTCTATGCAAAAGAAAGCGGAAAGTATCTAAAATGAAAGCCAAGCATATTTTATGTAGATTACAGTAATAAAATCTCAACCTCTGAAACCATCAGAATCAATGTTCCTGTAGGGGTCTGACCCAAAATTCACTGGAGTCTAGGGAGAGATTCATCCTGACTTCAATGGGCTTTGGATTAGGTCCTGCAAGAACAGCCAAACCCTGCAAAAATTTGTTCTGCCAAGTTCAAAACCAGATCTTTGAATACAAATAAAACCGAACCTCAATATCATCTCTTCTTGCAATAAATTCTTCTGAGTTCATTGAGTAGAAGGAGCTGAGATTTCACAATACCTAAAAGCTTCAGTTCCCACATTCCAACAGAAATAAAGAAACCTGGTGGGGCTTTACTGGTTCCATCTTTTCTCATCTCCGGGGAATACTGAAGACAAGACTCCTCACTCTTTGGTGGAACTTGCTTTCCGTTCCCACGTGAAAGTGGGTAGGAACCTCTACCACAATTACAGTTCACAGGGCGGGAAAGAGATGAAAAATGCATCCTTCTTTTATTTGGTTTCCTCAGAGATTATGGATATAAATCCTGTGCCCAAATGGAAAAGAGGCTTTCTAGTTGGTTTTTTTTTACCCTCTCCACAACTTCTTGGCTCCCACCTCTTACTTGGAAGTCAGTTTTATTTATTGGGGGAAAGGTGCAGGCTGGACAGTTGCGGCCATATTTCATATATTTGCAGTCCTATGACTTTAATTGTTCTGGTTTTTTCCGCTTATCATTTCCCTACTGCATTCACTCATCACTGCAAAAACAATAAATCCCAAGATTAATCCCCTGGCTCTGTAGCATATTGAATGCAGTTAGTGTTCTCCGGAGAGCTGTGGCAGCCATCGCACCTCCCCTACTGCTCGCTGTGTGAGCGCTCCCTGTCTGCTTTGTTCCCGTCTGGCACGTGCAGCTCCAGGGCTGAACTGATAACACCATAGAGATGGTCTTCTAACATAGCTGGCCGGCATTCAAATGCAGGTTTATTTGGATATTACAGCCCTGTTTGATAATGTGTGTCAAGGGATTCGCTGGGGATGGCTGGTGTCTCCACCGCTGCTGGCCTGTGTGGGTAGAGAGTTTGGGGCTGGGTTGGAAAAACAGTGATCTTTGGCAGCTTTGTCATTAGGTGAAGAGTAACATGTATCAGCAAGTCTTGGATTACACAGGGCAGGTTTTTCTAAACAGCTCTTCCTGTGGTATTCCTCTGCCAATAACACTTTAATCTAAACTAAACAGCATCATGAGAATGCAGTAACCTGGCTCACCATGCTTCAGAAACACTTCTGTTTAGGGGATACAAAGGGATGGTGCTTCTACTTTCATTAGTCACTATTAAGTTGGAGTATCATCTGTCCTCTGTTTATATATGAAAACTAAAAAAAATATTGGATAGTGCTTAACTACATTTCTCTCACTTTTTTTTTTGTTAGCTTGCTGCATATTAAAGATATTTTATTCTGCAAAGTATCAAACTACAAGGAGATCAAAAAAAATCAACTGTCATTACTATTAAAATTATTTTAGCTGACTTCAGAAACATCCTTAAAAATAATTCCCACACAGACTCTCTTAAACATATATAATACTGTAGCTCCATAAGCCACTATAATACCTGGGTTTAGCATTTATAATCCCTACATTTTTCCTTTGCAATATATGCATAAAAATACACACATACATATAGTTTTGTTGTTTTAAATACAGGCCATATTTAAGTTTACTTTCTGTGGTTCAGGACACATGGATTTAAGGTAAAGCAACAGTGAATGTAATATTTCTCTCTGGCTAACATGAACAAACATCTCTGTGTGCAGCATTCATGAGTCAACTTCAATAGCCTCAGCAGAACAGCTTGACGATTTTACCAGATCTGATGTAACACAAATTTAAAATATATAGTCACTGGTTAAAGAGCTACAGAGCAGACAACTCTCCCCAACAAATGGATTCTTTGTTGACTTCCTCCACTTTTAGCTGCCAGCTAGCTTATCCTATCCTTCAAAGATTTTTTTAAACTGTTGATTATCTGCAGAACATAATAAAGTGAAAGGAGTCACTGATGATTTTTGTTCTAAAATTACCATTTTTTTCCCCCCAGAAAAATATCATTGATTTCACCCACAGCAGTTTATTTCCATTTGAAAAGAAGAACCAAATCAAAAGAAGTGAAAATAGAGAAAAATTCTGATGATGACCATATACCCTTACTTTTCCAAAGCATCCACAGTAAATTTCTGTTACTTCCAAATACTAATTAAGAACTTTTTCTCACAAGACCTACATACCTTTATTACCTAGCACCACAATCATTTGAGACTTTTATTTTTTAAAAATTATTATTTAATTTTATTTTTTCTCCCTTGGTTAAACCAGGACATATCACACTCAGGAACAGGTATAACCAGAAGTTTGAAGACAGCCTTCAGCCAACAACAGCAGAACAAGGACAGCCCTCTGCTCCTGCTGCCAGTGTTTACTGCCTGACAGACCCCCTGGTTCTCTTCCCATTGACTTGCAGATTACTCCTGCAAAAAGGCAATTTCTATGGAAAAGGCACTAATTAAGTTAAATGATACTATTGGGGGAGTGAGGGTCTGGGCGGGAAGCATAACACTTTTCAGGAACTTGAGATTTTTTGAGCAAAGAGGCAGAGAAGAGCATCCTCTTGATAGCAGCTTGCTCCTTTCCCAGCTGCATTAGCTTGTGCAGTCCCACAGAGCAGGGCTTGCCTCTGCTGTATCCTGCCTACAGCTGCTACGCAACGCTGGCTCTGACACATGGAAGTAGCTCCCTGATATAATTTGCTCAGAATTAGAAAGAGGAAACTCAAAAAGACACAGCAGACAGAGCTGATGTCCAAATGTTTGAAAGAGAACTTATAGAGATTGAACTTTCTGTAGCCAAAACTACTCAGTTTGCTGTGAAGATTGTTGATTCGCTGACTTTTATGATTTTAATACGTCTCTGTTAAACTAACAATGTATTAGTAGCCAAATCCTCAGCTGGGATAAATCATCTGATTTATCAGCCTACCTTCCTGACACCCATTTTGCTCTGGCCTGCAGTGTTAAATCCTTCTTCACCCTCATCAGCAAAAGCCTTTTCCAAGTTAAAGTGCTGGAGGTAAACAGAGGAAAAGCCTTTTCCTGTTGTTGCTGGTACTGCTCAGAGGCTTAATATGGATTTCTCAGGCTAAGGATTTAATTGCAATGTCTAATCTGAGATGTCTTTACGTCTTGGATGCTGTTCATCAGACAGATATTTTCTGCTTCTTTTTCCAAAGCGTAAGCATCACAAAAACAAGAACGTATAATGCTGGAGCCTCAAAAACCCGCTCTAGGCAGCACAGCGAGACGATGGTGTTCCTAGATGAGACTTCTACAATCTGAAAGCAGTATTTCTAGGAAACTTTGCCAAAGCATTTTGGAAACTCTTTCTACTGATATGACATGCAATAGACTGTGGCTGGAAGAATTTGAAAAACAAAAGATCCAGGACATGAGATGCTTTTACCCCAAAAAGCCCGACTAACAAAATAATCATTCAGCATTTGTTTTCCATAGTATCCACAATGTTGTGTATGCTTCCCCGAGGCAGGAACATACAGCTCCTGCCCAGAGACCTACCCTGTCTGGCTGAGGAGCTTTTACTGCACTCTGCATGGAGAAGGGTGGTAAAATTTCCTTCTAACACATACCTCTGGTTAAAAAAAACCCAAACTGGTTAAAACAGTTCTGATATCATTTCATTCCTTTTTATACTTTGAAAAACACCCATGAAAAATGGGACCAAAACATATGGACATGAAGAAATGTTACCTGACACTGAGCATCGGTGGGCAATTACGTTTCTGTGTAATAGAATGTACTCAGAATCTCCTCCAGTTACTTTATTGAGGATTTTATGTAATAAAATGTATGAAAACACTAATTTATTTTCAATTCTTCCATTTTTAATAACATAAGCAAAAATGTACTTGATAATCCCATTTCTCTAACTGGATTATGAAATGCTGCATACGTTCAAGGAGTATTTGGCAGCCAATCAAATCACTAACAAAAGATCCTTTATCTTTCTAATTTGCTGCAAAAGTCTGAAATCAAGTTCTTTCTCTATTTGCTTTATGTGGTGAAGCATATCACTAATTCTAAGATGAGTCTCACAGGTATTTGGGGCATGCTGAGTGTGCTACTACTCTCAATCATTGTGTATAAATGAAGGTATTTGATATTTCAAATCATCCAACACACAGTTTTTATTTCATAACTTTCTTCTTCTGTATAAAACCCTTCACACCTCTTCCTTGGTGCCCTTTCATGTCCTGACACTTTTTTCCCCACAGTGTTTCCTGGTTATTTTAAGGATGATGGATCTCTCTGCCTTTGATAGAGAATCAATATAAGTACAACTCTTGTGGATTTACACTGGTATGAATGGTGGGAGAATGGGGTCTAGTATATCACCATTTTTTTCCTCAAGTGACTGTCTTTTGTCCTCCTTAATACTTAGGAAATTATACTATTTTCTGCTTTTAAATCTTATCTGCATTCCCATTCTATGCACAAACAAAACACAGTTATCTCTGGTGAAGTTCTGCAAATTATAAACTTTCAACCCAAAATGATAGCTTAATCTTCCAGGAAACAGTACAGACAGACAGTATTCAAGCTTTGGGGGATAGTAGTTCACTGTGGCATGTGAAGCTGGACCAAAAGACATGTGAAAAGATGCAAAGACTGCATAATTTTGCTTGTGATTTTTTTACACTGATTCACAGAGAAGGGTCTTAATGCAACTCGCCTCAGGTATTCGATCTTGAAGAGTTCTCACTCAAAGCCCACCCAAAGGTGGACTTTGTTTTCCACTTGTAAAATAAGTACATTTTCTAATATTTAATAGCACTCAGACAATGCTGCAAGCATAAAAAAGTACTGAGTTTTAGATCTACACAAATCTGCTGGTTAATTTGTACTGAGTGTGAGAGCTGCTGCTGTAGAGGCTGTGGGTGGGTGTGTCAGGACAGCGAGGCTAGGAAGTGTGCAACTCATCTGTCTCTGTCTCCTTGTCCACCAAAATCTATGTGCTGACCCACACTGACCACAAATAGGCAACAGTCTGGATGATGCTGACAATCTCCTCCATTACTAGCTGAAGCAGATGTTGACACCAGCCCACCATGACCCGCAAGCTCAGGGATGCTGCAATTGGGGATGCTCGGGCCAGCTGGTCCTGTAGCTCAGTGCTTGTTCCTATGCTCCGAAGGAGCAACTTTCCGTTCCTGTTGCTCCAGCTGTTTAAAAATGACGCATCCCAGAGCTGAAGGAGGGAAGTTGCAGGCCCTGGGACACAAGTGCTCGGCAGGCTCTTCCTGGTGCACAATGGCAGGAAGGCAGTGCTATGGTTTCTCCGGGAACTGGGTTGCCTGATGCAACACTGCAAAAGAAATACAGCGAGCGTGCATGGCTAATCCGTATCCAATATGTGAGCTCTGTGTTAAAGGACAAATAATGCTAGATACTTTATCAGCTGTATCATGAAAACATCTCATCCCCTGGCTGTAAATGCCAATTAACCCTGTGGCATCCTCAAGTATAAAACACATTTACCTTTATCAAATAACCATTACACTTATGTACTCACGGGTTGTTTCCTGCCTCACAAGTTCTCATACTGAACTATTATTCCTACTACTGAGGAAAAACTCACATCTTTATCCAAACAGGAAAAGAACAGTGTTGGCTTTGCACTGGAATGTCACTAGTGAACCAAGAGAAAGAAAAAAGAAGACAAACCAGAAGACAATCTGTACTTGGTTCAGGTGTATGTTACAGGCATGTTTTGGCACCAAAATGAAGCTGTTCTATAACAATACTGTGATGGTGAGATCCATATGCTGTGTTTCTGTGAGTTTCCCAGCCTCCAGTTAAGTTAGGATTTTGGACACCACTGGCATCCTGCTGGACTGGTCACAGGCTCCTGTTTCAAGACCTGCCAAGCTCTCACCTCAGTGACACCTTGGTGAGATACCTTGATTTTTCCCACCTTGACACCTTGATACACTCCACAGATTAATCATACAAGATATAAATCAACAAGTTTAAATTATTCTGTTTTAAAAACTGTTATATTACTCTCTTGATGTCAAAACTGCATATAGGAGCCCAGTTTTGCCACTTAGATTGACAAAGTGTTGTCTAGGTACTCATCACTGCTTACTTTAGCTGTATGCTCACCCTGCATTCCCTGATGCAGATGATCAGCCTGTATCAGCTCTCAGCATAACTAAAAGTAGCTCGCCATTGTTTAGACATACATATGGATTTGGTAAGTAGAGGATGACTACAGTGGGTGGGTTTCACCAAGGCAAAGCCTGTAATACCCACAGTTTCTCCAGTTGTGGTATGAAGCAGCAGAAAGGAGCTGTATTGTACAGAAAAAATAGAGACTGCATTCCATTCCTGTTAACTTTGCTGCCTGTTTGACAGCTTATAACATTTCAGATCACAGAGGTGACTTTTTTGAGGGGGGGGTCAAAAGCCATCACTAAGACACCCAAAAGGGGGCAAGTTATTCCAAATCCTACCAAGTCTCAGCTCCATTTTCTTTCTGACATAATCAGCAACATAAAATATGTAGACCTGTAATTAAAGTTACTACAGAGGCAAGGCAAACAAACCCCAAAGCCTATTAGAAACATCTAATCATGACAGAAAAATTGTACTACAAAAGCATGATAAACAACACACTTATTATGAGTACCTTAAAAACCAATGACAAATGCAAGATTGTAAAGGTCAACAATAAAAATCAAATGTAAAAACGCCCCCAAACAAATGTCTCCTAAATTAATGACAATATTTATAGAATAGATCTAAGCACAGACCTAATATTTAGCTTTATTTAAATTTTGGCTCCCAAGAGAATTAAAAAAGCAGCTGGTATTGTTGATCTAATAGCGCCATGTCGGCCCAAGCAGACAGCACAAGAACTGTGTGAGGTTCAATGTCAACAAGTAATAGACTTGGAAAGACTGAGTTTACTATTTTATTTTATGTTTAAATGCTGTGCTGTGATGAGAGTGGAATTAGATGAAATTCTAGAGCAAATATACAGTTTAAAGCCTAATTCATTTACTCAGTTTAAGCAAAGGGAGAAATATATATCAACCCACTCTTTACCACCAGCTGAACTGTGTATTACAACATCAACAGACAGCATTAGCTGCCTTAGCTTCTGGAGCCTGGAACTTTGTAGCTCACTTTGGTTTTCAGAAGGTAGGACTAAGTCATAAACAACACCACTGAACCTTATTGACTCCCTTGTTAGTCACCTATTCTGAGGAGATACTTCATTGTCTGCTTTTTGAAAATCTTACAAAATCAGGCTACGTGCTTATTTGTGGATTATATTGTCTCACTTTTGGCAATGGAAATAGCATTTAGGATCCTTTCAGTTCTCAATAAACATAATAAAAAATAACAACAACAAAAATAAACCCATGAAAAGATTTTGTCCCGATGTAGTTAGCCAAAATGGTAATTATCTACAGTTTGACAAAGTGGTCTATGAATTACACTGTTCAGTCACAGCTCCCCACTACCTTTCTACATGCTATATATTTATTCTGTGTTCTTGAGAAAATATCTGGGGCTTGTTCAGCATGGAAGCACATATGTGAGAATCAAGAAGTATAGGTAGCGACATTGACTTAACAATAGAAAAAAAATCATGTCTCTGACCACCAAGCAAAACATGAACTCCAGTTCAGAAAGATTTCTTCCTTTGTGACCCTGCATTCAACTTGGAATAGCTCTGGATGTTGGCTCTGTCTGACCGTGATTCCTAGATCTTTTCTGATTTGCATCTTACAAATAATGGACTGGTGAGTCATTACTAGAAAACTAAAGTAAAAGCTTATAGCTTTTTAGACTTAGCTAGGATTATAATAAACATACATCTCCAGAGAAAGCCTATGCAACTGAAATTTGAAGTCTGATATATAGAAGATATTTTGATAAATTCAGATGGAGTAAGCTGTGGGTCATGGTGGGAAAATTAAACACAGAACTACACGTTAACTATGCTTTTCTCCAATGCATTCATCTTTTCTCTCCAAACCGGTATGGCATTGGCCTATGCTCTGTCACTAGTATCTTTGGTGGATCATGGGGACAATAACAACCTGAAGATCAGGGGAATATTAGAGTAGACAAAAAAGATAGATACCATTATGTACATACAAGTCTGTAGTCAGAGCAAGAGGACGGCAAGAGAGCAAGTCAGCATCTCCATACATCAGTCACAACTAACGTGGACTTCGCAATCACCTTAAACAGCAATATAGCTTGCAAATAGATATATTTATATTTCTAGATTTACACACACATATTAGCATGAGGCTGACGACAAAATATAATCTGGTTTGTTGGTGCCAAAACTGACTCCAGATTGCATGTATAGAGTTATATAAACAATTTACGTGTCCAGAGGTTGTGGAATGTGTAGGAAGGCAGGAGAGCAGCGAGCTCTGTTCCCCAGCCCAGCACACATACGAAAAACACTGAAGGGACTATTTGAGTTGCACTGTACCGAGGTAATAAATATATAGAGTGACAAATAGGATGAGTGGGTCTGAGCTGTTCCCCCTCCTTCCTATATGAAGGGAACAAAGTGAAACACTAGGAGGGAAGCCTCCTGCCTGGAAGGATGTTTCTTCCCCTCAGCTTTTCCATCTTGGCTCTTGTCCATCTCATGTGGAACAAATGTCAGAATAATCCTGACATGGAAACCTCTTAACCATGCTCTAAAGTCTGTCCACACATGGGGAAAAAAAAAAATATCCAATGCATGCATCAATATGAGACCTCTCTAACTGTAGATAAATACATTTACCTGTCAGGATTGCTTTCCCAGGTACAGCCCAGCAGCATGCTACTGATGTGACATACTGCATGGTACCATGAGCTACCTAATATGCCCCTTTTCCTTCTTTATATTTATTCTTACTGAGAGCCCATAATGTTTTACTAAGATGCATTTTTAAGGAAATAACAGAAAAGTGCTTCAAAGGCAAATTTTATAGGTTTTGGGGTTGTTTTTTGTGGTTATTGTTTTTTTGTTTTTTGGGGTTTTTTTTCCTATTGTTGCATATCTTCATCCCCTCTGGAATGATTACTCAGGGATATATAGTGCTAGATACTCTTTACCATCAGTTTCTTGGCATTCAGTTGCACCCAGTTTAGTTTCCAACACATTCGGTTCAACAGTAAAGTTTTTGGAAAAGTTTGAGCCCTGACACACAGAAGCTGTACATAATTTTTCTTTAACATTCCTAAAGGCATCTTTCACATTCAAGAGACCATTTAATAACACCAGACTTTTTTTTTTTTTTTTTTTTTACTGTTCTACCTTCCCCCTTTTTTGGATCAGGTCAGTGAGAACAGTAGAAACTATGGAAAAATCTCTGGGTTAAATTTCCTAGAATATCCTTGCAAACCAAAACTATATAGTTTTTGTCATTTGAAGATGGACATGGCCTCTGAAATAACTAGCTGTCTTACAAACCTGGGTTTGACCTTCATTTTTCAGCCTAAATATCAAGGATTTGGTCCTATTTCAGCAACAACCACTGATTTATATAATCTTGCGAATGGCCTGAATCACAGAACCATTTAGCTTGAAAAAGACCTTTAAGATCATCAACTCCAACCATTAACCCAGCACTGCCAAGTCCACCACTAAACCATATCACTAAACACCACATCTACATGCTTTTCAAATACCTCCAGATCTCAAAGTATTTCTTTCAGGTCTGATAGCAATTTCTGTAAATATCTCTATCTAGAACCTGCCATATTTGTTATAATGCTTAGACACAGACAGCAAAATTAATTAACCCTAATTCAGCATTGGCAGTTGACCTCACAAGCACAGGGCAAGCCTCTGAACTACAGCCAAGCTGGACACAAGTCCGGGATGAGAGCTACCAGTTCTGGGGTCTGTATTCACTTGGGGAGAGTAGTAGCACTGGGAGTCACCCCTTGTGCATACCTTGTGTCATGAAATATGTTGCCACACAGCATTTTGATCTTCTTTGGACAGCTGGGAAGGAGGACTTTGGGTCAATTCATGGCACACATCTAACGTGCAGCCTAGGGACAAACACTGACCTACCAAACCCCATTTCCTCTAGCCAGATAGGCACAGCCAAAGCAATACCATGTGTTTCTACTGAGCAAAGTTCTCATAAAATCACATAAGCCTCCTCCTTGTGCTGTTGATAGCATCACCAAACAACATTTTTTTCAGGTCTTTCAGTTTCTTTCCTTGTGAGTATCAGGCCAAAATAATACCGGGATAATATATTCTGCATTATGTTGTAGAGTGGCCAGCATACCATATGCAGTCAGAATTTTTTAATATCAAAGGTATTCTCCTCCTCCTCATTCCACATTGAACCACACAAAAGCCTACATTTCCTACACAGAAATCTAATGCATCATTTATAAAAGATAAGCTAACATGTTGCCTATGAGCTGTAATTAAATCAATAATTCCTTGTGGAGTTCTCATTAGCTAGTACAGTAGGAACAGCCATAGCCTAAGGTACTCCTTTCTGCCTGAAGTTTTATTTTCGTTTTCTGCACATCTGCTTCCTATTGTGCCTTTTAATACTAACACCTTGAATGTGAATGATTCCCTTAGGCTTTCTGGCTAGCCACCGTGCTATTGTTTTTTTCGTTTAAAAAATAATAGTCAAAAACCCCCTGACCTAAATGATTCAGTTCTTCATAAAACACTACTATCTTCACTGAATCTTTGGCATAGATCAGATTTACACAATTAATCCTTAATGAAGGGGATTCAGTATTTTCTCGTGTTTATTGTTGCACATCATACAAGAAATAACAATTTCAGATTTTTTCTTTCTTTGGTATAAACCAAAGAATTTTCTTGCTTAAGACCATCTTTTACATCTGTATGGGTACGGGCAGGATGGTCCAGTGTTATAGCCTGATTTCCAGAAATCTAGGCTCAGTTCTCTACCCCAACAGAGATTTTGTGTGTTTCACTCTCAGCTAAACCATGCAGAGTTTGCCTTTCCTGTGTGTCTAGATCCCTATTCCCTGAAAAGGCATGGTTAACCTGGAGTTTGGCACTGGTGACTCACCAGGGAGAGGGATGGAGAGGGTGCTACTTCACATGGTAACTGCACAGGAAACAGCCTTCACAGCCTGCCTGAAAGGAACAGAGGAGCAAGGACACATCTCAGCAGCTTCTCCTAATACTGGTATCTTTGGGCTGCAGGGAGGTGCTCAATATATTGGATTAATTTCTGCCAAAGATTCACAGTCTGTTTGACCATCTATTCACTAAAGCAATGGATAAGAAGAGAGTTTTGGATTCAGGTGGGTACATTTCAAGGCAAAGGCTGTAGCACTTGCACAGCATATTGAAGATCCTCTGCCTGATGCTGTTCAAATTCATATCAGACCTCCAGATGCTTTCCCTAACACCAAGATTTGTCTGCTACAAAGGTGGAAGTTTTCTCACCTTACTATTGAGCAGTTTTTCATAGCTAGAAAGACAGATTTGTCAATCTAGCACACTCAATAGGGAGACCAGAGTCATGGATTGTAGTTCTTACCCTAAGAAGTGTTTACACTTTAACTGATGAGAGTTTAATGGAAAGAACATGGACCTAGTCTAAGTGCTCCTTGCTAGAGAAAAGAAAAGGCAACTCTGTAGGTGCTTTCCCCTTTCACAGGCATTTCTTGTTTGTTAACCAACTAAGCAAAATTTAAGTCATTTCAGTCCCCCTGCACACTTTTACCTTTGATGAAATTTGAACAGTAGAGGCAGAGAATGTTCAGAAACTACATTTCATATCAACAACCTATCATTCCACCCACTTTCCACTCTCATCTTCTTCCATGTGCTCCCAGCATAAGTACTGCTGAAGACAGGATACAGAACTTAACAGCCATTTGCCCTCACTCTTTTATGTTTCACACCTTGTATTATTCATCATTTTCAAGAGAGGAAGAACAAATAGGGAGGAGGAAGACTGAGTAGAAAAGAGCCCTGACAGGTTCCTGGTTAGCATGGGAGCCAAAAATGCTTAGAATTGTTCAGAAGCTATTTATATTTTATAGATATGTTTTTCTCACACTGACTACTGAATTACATTGTAAAAGAATTCCTCCTCTGTCATGGCTGGTTCAAAAGCAGGCAGTGCCCAGATGTTATGCTCTCTGAAAGACTGGGATCCCTATGTGAGTGAAGCAGAGAAGCTCTTCACTTCCAGACAGACACAAATCATGTCTGCCTTTCCTTTGTTTTTATGAGGTCTAGTATATCAAACAGGATGTGTTGGAGGCCCCAGTTCAAGTACACAATTCACTTTATGCAAATGTTTATGAGCTTTACTGAGTAGCAATGGCTTTGCCATATTAGGAGCTAGGAAAAAGGAATAGTTCAAATAGTATATGTCCAAAATCATGAAGATTCAACCACAGATGTCTCAGCAAAACTCTTGAAAGGAAAACAAAAGTCCAGATAGGAGCAATCTTGTTTATCAATGAAGTTCATGAACTCATTTGTCCCTTAAAGGGAGGGAAAAAAAAAAAAACCTGACCACAAAACAAACCAGGAAGATGTATTCACAAGTGATAGAAAAGGGAAAATATTTTATTTTAATATCACAGTGGTCAGATTATGGGCAGTTTAATAGATTATGCTCATATAAAAAAATTTTGATAAAAGGATGGAGTCTTTCTGAAAGTGTTTCCTACATTAAGTTGTTTCTTTTTCTGTTATAAATTCCTGGTGATGTTAAAGCAATATCCTATAAACAGGGTAGGTGTTCAACATTCAGTCCTTCAAAATTACACCAAGCTTGCAGAGCTTTCAATAGTCCATTTCCCCTTCACTTACCACTTCCTGAAACATCTATCCCTTTGTTCTACGAGATGCTTTATGCATCACATGCCAGCAACTCTAAGAGGAGATGGATCACAAGATAAAGCCACCCCATGCCCAGTACCATGAAAGGAGCTCTCAGCACAGCACTGTTTTGCAGGTGCACGGTCAGCACTAGATCTGGTGCACTCATGCTGGGTTTGCAGTCTTTCCTAAGGTGAGCGGAGCCATCCCATGTGATGGAGTTGGTGCTTACAGAACAAAATGCATATTGTAGCCTCGGTGTAATGCATTGAGCTCAGAAAAGCATCAGCTCTACTCTTTCCATAGCAACCCTAAGATTTTAAAGATTTGAGGTTTGGGGTTTTTTTTGTGAGACATTAGCTGATCAATAAAAGACTCTTCCTTGGCCAAACAGGGCAGGAAGACAGGCTAGAAAATAGAATTTGAAATATACTTCACTTTTTAAAAGAGTCTCTTCTACTTGTCCTTCCCCTCTGCAAAAGTAACATACAAAGCATCAAGGTTTTGTTCAGAACTGTTTGGGTCTGGCTCGTTACTATTTATAAATCATAATAATAGAAACATTGCAAAAAGAAAAGGCCAACAACCTGAAAAATTAGACCTGGAAGCTGTCAGGAGTCTGGCTGGCAGTTCTGGGCCCAGTGGTTTGTGAGCAATGATTTCACAGTTCTTCCCTTTTTCCTCCTTCCTCATTGTTTACTGCTTCCTCTGGTATGTTTAGTTTTGAAAAAAAAAAAACCTCTAGCAATTTACCCCCTAACAGTTTCTACCTAACAGTCCAGTCCTTAAATTCTCCATACTTTTGCAAGTTCTCTTTTATGATGCATTTTTATTCCCGTTAACTTCTTTATCTGACCAAGTATTCTAGATGCTTGCAAAATATCTTCTAAGAGACATTTGGTCTCTTAGATGCTGCCATTTCTTGTTTTCTGAAGCTATTGCATTTGGTTTGCTTTCCAATGCATTTTTGGGAGCTTTTAGTTACAGAAACTTCACAACTTTTCCCATTGTGTTTGGCATTCATGCCCCCAGGCCTGCAAGAACAGCAATAAATGAAGACATATTCAGACATTTTCAGACTCAAATTATCATACAATTTCCTTCAGTTCAGAGAAAAAATTTATTTTACATAGCTCTCTTTGTTAATTGCTTATATCAACAGCCTGGCTACACTGTGTTTCCCAGTAGTCTAGTTTGCTTTATCGTTTCAGCTGGGTGAGTTATTAATAGACACTGTGAAAAAGAGTAAAAGAAAGCTACTCCATGAGTAGGGCCCATAATGCATACTTTGTTCTTCAGGAATCTCACAAACATTAATTATTCTGCATTGACCATACCACAGTGCAGAAATAAAAACATTTGTTCTAAGATTTTATCCCTAAGGTTTTCTGACTATTTTGGCAGCCACAAATCACTAGTGACAACTCCAAAGTCCTTCAAAGTCTCTTGAGAAGACATGTCAAAAGGACGGTAAAAAGTAAGGCTTCAGAAAATGTCTGATTCAATGTCTTTTCATTTCACTGCTTTTTCTTCAACTGGCTATGACATTCTTAAAGAATAAAGGTTGAAGAGCAGCCCCCTTTGTTCCTCAAACTCTTTCCTAAAGGCAGTGCTGTACTGTTAGCAATGCAGGGATGTTGCACATGCTTTCCTTAAACTTTCTACCAGAAAATAGATTTAGAAGCTATAAATAGCACACATTCATATAGAAGGGAGTTTACCCCATAGGCTTAATTTTACGTATAATTCCAGTTGGTTTCTGTGTGTTGTGTACATTAGAAAGCAAGATCTATACAGTGTATGGTTAGTATTCTAAGTTCCAATAAAGTATAAGGAACTAGCATTAAGTCATTTTTATTTGCTGAAATGTCAAAAGGGCTTTGGTTGACATAATTCTGCAGAAGACTGGCTGTGATTCCCGCCAGGTTAGAAGGTACTGTTTTCGCATAAGAACGGCAGAGATGAGAAACTGCGTCGTGGTGCCTTCCTCACACTGCTTTCATTTTCCTCAGCTGCCTGACAAGACATTTTAGTTCAGCTAGATGTGGTTGGAGAAAACTTGCAGACTTGCAAGCTTTCAGTAGGTAATCAAGAAGCTGCAAGCACTTAGCAGCACACACGACTGGATACTGACCTTAATAAAGCTGCCTCTTCACAGGCAGGCCCCAGAATTTGGCAAGCTGTGCCTCCAGTCGCTAATTAAAAAGCCGCCGAGCCAAATGTGTTTGCACAAGTGTCATGGTCACACTTCTGTCTTCATGCTAGTTATGTGATCAGCATCAGAACTGCTCATTAGAAATGCTTCTAGAAATGCTCTAGGAACCCAGTTTTTGAATTTAGGGTGACATCTACTTCAGCTGCACGTGCAATTAGGGGATGCATAAATGATTAGGCAGCTGCTTAATTTTCTCCATGTCTCTGAAAACAAGGTTAACCAAGCACATAATGGATGATGAAAAAAAATGACAGTCGCTGTTTGTGCATTTCTGTCAGGATGAAAGATAGCGTTTCACAACTGCCATGACATATCTCATTTTGAAAATCAGTCCTTAATTACTTTCCTGATGCTACAAGCAACCTCAGTTAGGCAGAGTGAAAATGCTATATAAGAAAAGATTTTCAAAGATTTGCTGCTCCGATACCTACTGCCTGAAGCCTTTGAAGATTTGTAGGTGCTACAGAACAGCAGAAAGGGCTCTGGCTACGCTGGACGTGCACACTAGTAAAAGAAATTGCCTCTCCATATAGTTTATAGTTTCGTTTTGGAAGAGTGGAAGATTCAGGCTGTAGGAAAGGCTTCTTGGGTTCTCCTGCCAGTCCCAGGTAATTTCCAGTAGGTCTACCAGAATCTGCATGAGATGAATAATGACTAGATTATAAAGGACATAAAATGGTGGGTAATATTATTTTAAGAGGCAGCATAGCTAGCCTTGGATTTTAATCACAACTATCACGAATTTCACTGATGTTTCCTCGCTAGTGTCTGTAGCTGCTCCTTCTGTGCGGGACATGTTGGGCAATTTCATTAGAAAAGGTACTTCTGTGAATTACAAAATCAAACCTTTATCTTTTTGACAGGCTTTTAAAGAGCTGACACTAAGCTGTGTGAGGAGACATGAAAGAAGCTCACTCCTTACCACTAAAAATACGGAAAGGTGGATGAAGCACTGGTTATCCATTCCAGTCTGACACCTCTTACAGTAAAGCATATTGCAAGTAAAAAATGTTTTTGACACCAGGGTTTAACAGCTGAATGTAAATGTAATATGCTTTAATCAGTGGAAGATCAGATCCCAGTTATTCACTATTTAAAGAATGTGTAACATGTGACCTAAAACTCAAAGACATATATAAGGAAAGAAGTCAGACCTAAATAGTATTAAAAAAAAAAAAAAGGGTACATGATAAATGCACTTTTTTTGCAAGACTAACAGGGCAGACAGTTTCCTGATAATCCTTTCAGGAGGGAAAATACAAATGCAACTCCTACAATTCATCAAATATAATCAAGAAATAATTATTATAATGGTCACCAGACAGTTTTGGCAAGAACAAGTACACCTTCTTCCATCCATTCTTGCTGTCAGAATTTTAATTGCTACAGCATTGGGGACACATAACTCTGACAATAGAATGTAAGGGGGAAGAGTATAAGGATATGATTCTATGATTGATGAAAACACAAAACAGCTCAAGGTTTTCTATTCCTTGCAGTGCATTTTGTGAGCCTGTGGAACTCATGGGTAAATTAGAATTTTTACTGCACCCATCACCTGAACCCCATATTTTTAAGGGCTGAATCTTCTAAAAGCATTCCAGAGAAAGTTTCTGTTTCACTCTTTATTCTAGAGAGTGTAACCTTAAAACCATACTGCTCTAAGTGGGTACTTTACACACCATAGACTGTGAGAACAGTCTAGAAACGCTTATTGGCAGAAACAGTGAAGTTACTCTGAAAAGGAGACAGCCACAAGGAAATTGTACAAGCCGACCTAAACAACTGCCAGTAAAACTGGATACTGAATGAGATTGCTCTGCATTCTGTATATGTCACTTATTTTAGAGAAGCCATATTTTGGATGTTCTTTAGTGAACTCCAGATACATTTTATAGGCTTTTGTTCTCCATGCCTCTTTTGTAAAGTCCTGTACCACAAAACCATATTAACAGGCTTCAGAAATAGAAAAATATGCACAGCTGACATAAACACCTCCTCCTTTCCAGATAGTAGCCTGGTATTAAGAGCACTGCTGTACAATGCTTTTAGAACAGTGACTGAGTTTGCAAGGAAAATCATGGAGAGACTCAAACTATGTGGACAAAGAACCAGATCAGGATACAACAAATTCCTAACACTGAAAGCAAGGGCTTGTTGGATTTGAAACCTGTAATAAACCCATTGTCAGTTATAGCAGCAGACTCAAATTCAGAGCAATGTGTTTATTTTAAATAAAGACCTTGAGTGAGAGGAGGCAATACATACGTTCTGGTTATTTTTTCAAAGGCAGCTGTAGAAGCTCCTTGGTGTGAGTGCCCCAGGAAGTGTCTTAGCACAAAAATATTTTGTAGGTGAAGAGGTCAAAAGTGAGTGCCCTCTAACATGGGAGGGCTCTGTTTGTCAAGTACTCTGCAATTTGTCATGCAGACATCATGATCACAACACATCTGCTACAAACACTGACGTACAGTATAACGTGTGTATGCAGCAAATTTTTTCTTCCCCGTATTTTTGTACTGTACATGCATGTTTATAAACTTACAGACAGACTCACATGGAGGACTCTGTTCTTTCTCTGTTTCATTCTCCAGGATCACATATATCAAGCCCAGAACAGACACTGGAAGTGTACCTGTATATATCCAGTTTTGACATCAAGAAATTGCTATTTTACAGCATTATCTTAGGTTGTCTGTGGCCATGCATGTTACTTCCAGTTTGCATTTAAGCATCTGTGTCCACAAGCATAACTGGAAATAAGAATGTCCTTTTGGCTCCGAGATAGCAGGGTCAACTTTCTCAATAAAACATGTCAGAGGCATTGATAATACCATCCTACCCCATCAACCTATCAAGAGAGTGAACTTTGAAAGGAAAACGGGTTCCTGCTTTTGATCATTTTGCCTACTTGCTGAATGTGCTTTTCTTTTGCAGAACAATTGGACGATAATGATAAGAAATGACCAGTTACCACTGATTGCATAAAACCCACTAACCCAGAGAAACATTGGAGGACATTATTCTCATTTCATTTGATTACAGGGTGAACTTTAAAATGGGATCTATGTAGAGAAAAGCCATGGCTACCCAGTGATCACAGATGAGCGAGAATGTTTGCTTCAAAAGGTTGAACCAAACAACATTTTCTGAAAGGACTTTTTTGCCTTTAAAAAAAGAAAAAGTATTTTGTGGATTGATGATAACTAGGCACAGTACTGACATTAGCTCCCAGACACTGCTAGACAATAGGAAAGTACAGGAAATCCATAAGTCAGATCATTCTCCTTAGGGGATACACTTTGTCTGACCTGGAAACCACACACTCAGCCCTGTCCAAAAGAAAAATATTAGTCATTGAGGTAGGTGGGCTCTCAGTACTACCTTGCATGAGCCTGATGACAGCCTGTTAAGGATGGGTCCTTGTGAAAAGGGAATTGGCCTGAAAACAAAATATTATAGGGAAAATAGTACCATTTGATCTCCTTTATACTTCGTCTAAAAGCAAAGACGGCATACTTGGTCAGGATGTAGAATTAGCATCAGCAGTGGCTGGGTTCTCCTCATCCATTAATATGTGACTGGGAATTTTATGATGTTGCTAGCACTTTATATCTTGCAAAAGTCTCATCAAATTCTCATTAATATTGAATATGAACAAAGAGGGAAAAGTAACTGTCCATGAAATTTCTGTGAGTTCCTAAGCACTATGTATTTGTAGAGAGTAGTCTCTTTTAAGTTGCCCATTAATGAGAAAGAATATCTGCCAATATGTTAACTGCCTTAACACAGTTCCCAGATTTTTCCACTTTGACTGTATTTGAATAATATGGTTTTAGGTTAATAAAAATAAAGAATTATTCTCCCCATTTCTAGTTGTATCTGTATGCTGGGTTCACATCAACACCCTCAGAAACTTCCAGTATCACTGCTTCAGCTTAATTGTATAAGGAAAGTAACCACTATCAAACTATTTTTAAGCACTTTTTCACTACACAGGGCTCCTCTGCTCCTCACTCATGCTTTCCACCCATTCCATCTGCTCATACATTTTCTCCAGCCCATAACAGAGTAGTTCTAATTTTCCATAGCCAAGCAAACAGGCATTTGAGGTCAGGGTAATGAGCAAGAGAAATCAGTGCACTGCAACAACAGTAGAAGCTTCAGTGTAAAGAAACCCTGATAAACAAAGCTGTCTCCTGTAGCAGCCCCAATTCTGACGTCCCCCACCCATGACCCAGAACCAGAGGTGCACCCAGAGACAGGCAGTGTTAATCATCACCTTGTGCGTATGTCTCCTTATACGAAATGCCCTCACCTAGCAGGGCTAAGAAGACTGGTGAGACTCGCACATCTTAAAATGGCAACTTAAGTTTCTCCTTTGAGATCTTCATAGACTTTTATAGCAGTTTTCTGCCACCATTTCTCCTTTACTGGGGCTTTCCTGTTTCTCACTGCTGGCTTTCACACTTTCTCCTATGCTTTGGCCCACGAGCTCTTTAAAAGGGACTGAATAACTTTTCCCACATGACAAATTGGCGGGACTGGAATCGTTATTATTCTTTAGGTTAAACAAACAGTTTGGGTAGGGAGCAGTTCTAGGTTAACTGAGGTAACAAGAGGAACAGAGCTGCTGCTGAGTCCAAACTCTTGGTGGGTGGCATTTGCTTGATTCCCTATTGCCGCTCTGAATTACACAGAATTGGCAATCCAAGCATTTTGCAATCACGAATCAGGACCAAAAATCTGTACATTTTCACACTGAGGTCACAAATTAAGAGTTTGAGATTTTTACTGGCTTTGCTTTTTAGATAGAAGATCTAGCAATTTATTGTTGTATTTTGTTTTTCTTTCTTAAGTAGATCTGCTTTTCTCACAAACATTTGACTTAGCAAGTCAAGACTTGAAGAGAACCATACAGTGCAGAAGTGTGATGCCACCAAAAGTCTTAATCTGCTCCAAAGGGGACTTTCCACTTGTAGCTTGGATGGATCTCTGTGGAAAGATGAGGCATTGCCTCCTTTTAAGGACTGCTCTGGTCTCAACATCTGCTTATTTGGGGAAATCTCATAGGATTTATCCCGGTCATTGCTTTGCCCAGGGACAAGCTAATAAAAGTTGCAGCTTTCATTTTAAGCAAATCTTTGTGTGTGGTATGAGACTTGCTGCAGTGCCTGGACCAGATGGGGAAGTTTCATATGAGTCAGGCTTTTTCGAAAGACAGGTAAGCCCCTTGGCAACTGCAAGGACAAATGGTTGAATTTCATTGTTTGTACAGAAGCCCATACCACACTTTTAAAGTAAACCAATCTAGATTCCCACAGGGTCTCTCAGCTTGTTTACTTTTAGACTCCTTGAGATTTGGGGTAGTTGTTTAATTGACTTGTTACTTCACTATCCTGGCAGCTCCTCCAGTATCTTTTGCTCAGTATATCCTTGCAAACAGGAAAACAAGGGGAAAAAAACCCCAAAATTCAGTACCATAAAGATATCACAATAAATGTTACATCAGCATTTTTCTAAAAGGATTTTTTTGTTATCAAAACTGGCAGACATTGAACAGACAAAGTCTCAGAATAATTGATATGGGCAAGAGGGTAAGCATTTAGTCTCCCAGTAGGCTAGCCACCTGTGCAAACAGCACTTCCAACTTCTATTTCAGTTGCTGGCTCCTGAACAGTCAATTATTTAGGGCTTTCCAGAGATTTCACTGGTGGAGAAAAAAAAATATCCAGGCCTGTTTTTAAAAGGTAGCTTTATCAGCATAGCTCAGTTGTGCAATTACAGCTTTTGTCTTGGTTCCTCTGTAGGTGATTGTAGATTTTCAGCGAGACAACTCTCCTTTGTTTAACTTTTGGGGAGTAGCAATAGTATTATTCATCATGTGCCCATATTCCTCATGCCCTGCACGATCCCTTCTGCCTGTAGTCTCTCTGGATGTTCTGCGAAAGTGCAGGATGGATTTGGAGAGCCACAGATCATTTTATCACTCCGTTTCATTTGAAGACAGGAAAAAAAATCCTAAATAAATCCTAATGGGTAATTTCAGTAATGACTAAATACCAGTGAAAATAAACTACTTGGAAAGACCTTTTCCTGATATTGAAGCTTCAGAGGTATGAGGTATTGTTCAATAATAAAGAATGCACAGTTAAATAAAGAAGTCATGAATTCAGGATGAGAAGACAGATGTATTTATCTCTCTCATCTGGATTAGACATTGGTATACAGGATATTGTTTTAGGTAAGGCTAAAAATAGCAATAATAAAAAGCAACAACTAAAAGAGCTGTATACCTTCTGATTTTGGAGAGAAATAGAAGCACTAACTGCTAAATAACACATTTGTCATCCTGGTTTATGATTTTCTAAATGCCTGTTGCAACATGTCTTGTACCCATGGGCCAAGGAAGATACTTGATTTGAGAAACCTTTGATAATCTATATCATGCCTTGTTCTGCACTCTCACGAGGATTTTGGAAGAAACTGTGTTACTTTTTAAAAATTAATCACTTTACACAAACATAAAATTATTCATGTGAGTAAATACATTCCCAAACTGATGTATAAAATGTTTGGCTCTGATCTGCTCATTAGCACCCAGGAACAACTCTGAACAGTCAGCCCTGACAGCTCAGTTTTCAGTAGCAGTCAGGAGATGAAATATCAAATCAACAATTATGACATTTGTCTGCTTATACAGACAAATATTTGCCTCATGTGTTGTTCTCCTTCAAGCATCGTTTATGAGTTCCATACTCATAATGAACTCTACCTTTACTTTGCATTTGGTATCTCTCAGAATGAACTGCTCTAATTTCTTCAAGTTGAACACTGAACTCCAAGACCCACATTGCTTGTTTTCTTCCCGATTTCTTTGCCCAGAAAGAAATATGCCCAGCCCCTTTATGTCCTAGCAATTAATATTTTCCTGCAAAGTTTTCAATGCAATCCCAAAGTCACCTTAAAGCGTAGTTCACAATCAAAACTGATGCTGCTTTTGACCAGCCAGTATATCTTATTACACTATTGGTGTCATTCAACTCTTTGTCACTGCTTAGGTGGGTTTTAAGGGTTATTTCTGTCAAAAGTACAAACATCTAGGGACAGGGGTTATCGGCACAGCTGGAAGCACTGCCATTACACCAGAGCACCTGCTGACCCGTCCCTGCGTCTGCTGGCCATCCTTGTGGGAGGGATTTCCCTCCCTTGCTCTCCCCAGAAGGACCTGGCCCCTCTCCCTTCATCGCTCAGCAAAAGGAGGAAATCACTTTTTAAACATATTTTATGGTAATCCCAGAGACAGTACAAAGCACATTCTCTAGCGCAGATCATGGTATGGTTTTCTTGTGGGAGAACGGTTGCTTACTGCTTCAGTAGGCCAGGAGACAGATCTCATGTAAGCAGCCAAACCTGTGCATCATTTTCCAATGGCCACAACCTGCACAGGGCTCTGCGCATAGTCCTGGGTGCAAGCTCTCCCCAGAACAGACCACTTTCATATCAGCAGCTACTTCAGAACCTAGTATTATTACTAATATAAATATGCAAGTAAAAAGAAATATGAAACAATATTTCCAATTTTAGAGCTGAATCACTTTTTCTGACCTGAAGAAGAACTGCAGCCAGAAAAGTGACTTTCATGCCAGCATGGTGATGCTTCCCCAAAAACACATTCAAAGCCTTTATATAGCTCTAGTGACTCAAGGGATAAAATTTCCAATATATTCCTCAGCAGATTATTCACAGTTCACTTAAAACAGGTTTATTATTTTTTCCTTCTGTGAGCCTACATATCTTTTTGCTCAGTTTCATCCTACTATTCCCAGCAATACTTCTTTTGAACGGCTATTCTCCTGACATACGGCATTTATGACATTAGGCTTAGAACAGGACCTGTTATCTCTAATGAAAGATTGCACACTGCATTATGCTAACAACGTTTAAACACCTTTTAGCTGCCTAAAATCTACTAATTTTGTTCATTTGAAATATTTTTTTCCCTCAAAACACTGAATCCCTCCCAGCCTAGGGACATTTCTGTTGAGCACAGAGCTCTGGCTGCATTACCCAGTCTCTAAAGGTCCTACCAAAAGTTCTGCTGTGATGCCTGCACATATCTCCTTGCTTGTGGAGACCTCCACACTCCACATATGAAAACAAAACAGACACACAAAATCCTTATGTGCAAGTCTCTAAACTTTCCAAACAGTTCCCTCTCAACAGGTCTCAAAGGATCTTCTATGATTTCCATTGTGCCTGCTCTTCTGTGGGCTGCCAACCCCAACTAAATTGCTGCTGATCATATAGCTATGACTGCAGACCAAGAGGTATGAAACAGTATGAGGGAGTTAAACTGACTTTCTGCTTGAATTTGGCACAGTTGCTTTCAATAAACAGGGAAAGCTAAAAAAGTCTGCTTTCCAAGAGAGTAAACTAAGATAAAACCTTTGCAGCAAAAGTAACCATTTTCTGCGAAAGTAAAGGGAGGCCAAAGTGCATCAGTTTTGTTTGCTTCATGTGTCTTTTTTGTGGGATCCATCAGGCAAATACTACCCTAAAGTATTCATTGAGCATGATACTAACATTTGGCATCCATCCTGCCTCAGCTGAACTTGTAATCATTAAAGAGATTTACATTGTCCAATCTGCCTTGTTTTGACTGGTCAAAATCAATCTCAACACAGGGTGCTGGTTTTTGCCAGATGTCACTCATCCCTAAAGTATGTGGTTCCAGAAAAAGTAAAATGAAGATTACACATGCTGTTTTACAAAGACAGCAGCAATGAGATTCAGGCTCAATGCAATTCTTCACCCTGCCACTGATACCCCCCTTCATAGAATGACAGTTATTTTAATGACTTTGTTGCTAACATTTCTATCATGCTTTGGTTTTGTCTGGTGGATAAACAAGTACTCCCCTATTCACTCCCAGCAGTTTTTGTAAGTGCCTTTTTATGTGTTGTTTTATGATGTAAACTAAACACAGTCCAGCTCATTTTAAACTACATTGTGAAAAAGCCATGGGTTCATTTCAGAGGCTATCAAATGGGATGTACATTTTTATAATATATTTTTATCTTACATACTTCCTTTTTTAATTTCTTTCACAATTTTTAATTAGTCTTTGTGTCCCTTTATTAACTTTAGAAGTCGTGTGTCCTCATCTTCTTCTTCCTCACTTTCACAAAGACCACAAGTTATGACCTGCATTGTACAAACCTTTTTTCTTTTCATCACCAAAACAATTAAAAAAAACCCCAGAAAGCATTTGTTTTACATTATTTTCTAAACATATTGTCATTGAATAGCAAGTCTTCTGTAGCCTGATGAAACAGCTTTGTATCTGTCTTTTCAACAGATAAACTGTGAAATTCACATCAGTGATTCATACAGTTTTCTGATTAGTGGAAAATAAAATGGTTAAAAGCACAAGAAAACATGTTCATATGTGGAAAGATTACTTTCTAGATATACCATAGTGTTTCATTATACACAGTCACAGATATGATATTCCATATAATACTGGCAGATGAAATAAGCTTTGGTTTTGTTATAGTAAGCGAGACCCTTATATCTCAGGTGTACATAAGTTTTAGATATTTTTTTCTAAAATTGAATGGAAGACCTTGAAAGATCTTTCAGGATATTCACACTTTCTAGCTTTTTGTATCTCATGTAACTCTTTACAGGGAACTGATGTTCCCTGTTCGATCAAAAAGTCCTCCTCCTTGGACTCCAAGTGCATATGCAGAAATCTTTGTCTTTCCAATAACTATACAGAAAGACTAGGCATTTAAATGAGACTGACAATTAAACTTCATGAAAACCCTTGGCTCCCAGATAAATATCACAAAAAAAGAGGAAAACACATTAGAAGCAGCATTCTGTCATGATTTCTTGTGAAAGATATTTTAATTGGATTTAATTGTCATAGTATATTCTTTGTGTCCTCAATCTGAAATGGTGGGTTTATCCCCTCCCCAGGTAGCTAAAGTTAATAAAATAAGCAATCCTTTTCTGCATCCTTATCTGCCATCTGGGGCATTGCTAGGGTCAGTAATTCTCTGTACTAGTGGAAACACAGATGGATTTGAGGAATTAGGGATTCACACAGATTGTCCTGTAGATTCCCTCAGAATATGAGCTTTTGTTTTCAAACAAATTAAGTACCCCCTTCTCTACTTAGCTGCAAAGACCTTTTTCCAATATCCAATCATATACCCATGTAATCCTTTCATTACTGCAGCCTCAGTAACTACCTCACTGCAAGAAATGAAAGCAAACCTCTTCCTAGACATAGTGAGCAGGCAGGCAGGCAGCTTTGCCCAGCTGACTGAGGCACTGGGCTGCAAGACTTTTGTGTAGTATCTGGCTTGACATATGACTCACAAGTACCACAGATGCAATATTTGACTGCTCCATTTTTGCTCTTTCCCTGTTTGTTATTTTGTTGGGTTTTGGGTTTTTTTGTGGGGTTTTTTTTTTGGGGTGGGGGGGT
>JAAGNO010008395.1:187129-260523 GCA_033439905.1 Ceryle rudis | reverse complement strand
GGGGTGGGGGGGTGGGGGGTGGTGGTGGTTGGTTTTTGTTTTGTTTTGGGGGGTTTTTTTGGTTGTTTAGTTTGTTTTTTTTCCTCATCATGCCCTTCTGTGCCCCCATCCCTGAGTCTCTGGGAAGAGCTTGAATTTGGGAAGAAGCTTTTGGAGTGAGATAACTAAAGCAGAAAATGAATCCTTTGCCAAATGGTTACCTGACAGCTGTTAGTCATCAATTCTGCTTGGATACCAAGCTACTTTCAAAGGGCTTTTCCTGCACATCTCTTCCCTATTAAGCTACTGCATCCAACAAATTTCAGTGCAGACATTGTGTTTTTAAGGAGCTAATTTCAACTGATGTGTGATATTTGCATGGTTTCCAGAAAACACACAAACCAGACAATTAACCATACTTTTCCTGGTGATTTAGAGTTGCTGATAAGTTCTACTTCCATTTCCAACAAGTGAAGGAAAAAAAACCCCACCTTTTTGTTTTAATTGTTATTTATAATGTCTATGGAACAGAAAGTAAGCCTGCTAGAACAGAAAACCTTATACTCATCACGTAAGTTACAGTTTTAATAGTCAAAATATATAAAAGGCAGCAGAAATCCCAGTAAACTGGACATTTTTACAGTAAGCCAAAAAAGGTTACAGTCCCAAAAGTTTTCCTCATTTAAACTACATTCATCACCAGTTTGGAGACAAACATGCATTTAGACACTTCATCTGGCTGCAGGAGTATTTTCCAGCATCTACTGTCAGCTAACAGCACTGAATCTTCCAAGTGTTGAATTTAATGCTCCAAGTAGAAACACTATTCCTTCTTTCCCTTGCTGACCCAATGCACCCTCCAGGCTCCAGCCATAGTGCTAATCCTGGACTGGGATTCCCATCAGTGCTGGGGCACTGCTGGGGCCTCAGGGTCAGAGCTGATGGGAAGCTGGCCACCCTAGATGATTATAGAACCATAGAATGGTTTGGGTTGGAAGGCACCTTAAAAATCATCTACTTCCCACCCCCCTGCAATAAGCAGGGACACCTTCCACTAGACCAAGTTGCTCAAAGCCCCATCCAGCCTGGCCTTGAAAACTCCAGGGTGCCCTGCACCCTTCCCTTTCCAAATTACCAGGGGCTCCTCCCCAAGCTGGTTCCTCACCTGCCCATGGTAACTCCTGAGCCTTCTCTGATGCATTTTTGACCCCTCAGGCTGTATTGCACACACTGCTCCATCAGTCAATAGACCACCCACACACTCAGCTGGGACACTGATGAGGCTCACTCCTGCCTCAGCATCAGGCAGCAAAAGGCAGGCAAGCATCCCTGGGCAAATCACAACATCAAAGGCTGAAACAATTGATAGAAGAGTCATGTGAATTTTCACGAGACCACAACCAGGAAAGGAAACAAGCTGTGAGTTGATGTGTGACGTTTTGGCCTTGAACTCTGCAGATACTCAGATCTTAGTGCATATTATCACAGTCACCCAGTTGCAACTCATCAATCATTTAACTCTTCTATTTAGTCTATTCACAGAAATCTTATTTAGCATTCTCAATAAGAATACTTAGGAATAAGAATACATAAAAATACTACTTACAGGTGTCAAGAGGATGGGACCAGTCTCTTTCAAGCGGTGCCCAGGGCAAGGGGCACAAACAGGGACACAGGAAGTTCCACCTCAACATATGGGAAAACATCTTTTCTGTGAGGGTGACAGAGCTCTGGAACAGGGTTAGTTGTGGAGTCTCCTCCTCTGGAGACTTTGAAAACCTGCCTGGATGTGTTCCTGTGCAACCTGCTCTGGGTGACCCTGCTTCAGCAGGGAGCATTGGACTAGATGATCCTCAGAGGTCCCTTCCAACCCCTGCCATTCCATGAGTCTGGGAAGCAGATTTTATTTTAATACTTTACATTCCATTACCTGAATAAGGAAAAGGTTAAAATAATGTCAAATTCCTCTCACTCTTTCTATTTTAGAAAATAAACTCATCACAGGTTTTTAAAAGGAAAAAATATTTGTACAGCAAGACTTCAGGCTTGACCATGGGTGCTGAGAAACTAAATTTGTTTTGCTCTGCATGAAAGTTTTCTGCCCTTGATTGAATATGCAAAGCAGAAAATAAAATTATCCTGATAGTCATCCACTTTAAGAGGTAGAGAAACACACCTATACACTCAGCTGCACCACTTCTCGACATCCACAAAGAAGGCTGCTTAAGATGCTGGTAAACTGGAATTCTAAAGGATGTTTCCTCTCTGTAGATCCAGAAAAGACAAAATTACTAATGCTCTTTGCACATTCACTTTTCCTAGCTTTGATTCAATTTTGAATAGGCAAAGGGGATTTCCTCCAGACAAGATGCATGAATATGAATATACACATAAAAATATTGTTGCTTTCCTCTCCCTCCTGTTATTTCTGGGCTCCTGATTGGAAGACTTGGCCCTATTTCACCCATAGTCTTTCTGTGGAAACCCGAGTCCTTAATGTACCTTGAATGTTACTGGTAGCAAGACGTACTCATCAGAACATACCACAACAAAGATATATAAAATAAATATACTAATTTCTTTTAGGGGCTTGTCAGAACCTGATTGCTGTTGTCTCTTACTCAGACATCTTATACAAGGAGATGAACAATCTTCTAAAGTAATTGCTGGTAAAACTTGCAACTGATAAAAAGATTAGTGGGGTAGCAAAAGAAAAGTACGACTTACCACTCGGAACAGTTTAGCTCACTGGGTTATATGATCACATATTAAAAACACAACCTATTGAATCAACCAAATGCAATGCAAGATGCTTGGGAAATGGGGAAACAGACTGTATTTATGGAACAGTGGACTCTCTTGGGAAACTATGACTCAGAAGAGGATTTACAGGTCATCGTGGATAATTTCCTCCACATCAGCTCCTGGTCCAAAGCTGTAGCAAATGTTGCTTCTTTTCCTTAAATATATTTTTTTAAAGGAATATTAATGAGAAAGTCCATGATAAGGCATCTTACAAAATCTCACGTTCAGGTTTGGTGTTGGTATATCAGGAAGATGTAGACATGTTCGGTGAAAATGGAGAGATGTCAGACCTGGAACAGAGTTTTTTTGAGGTCAGGCCAAAGGAGCTGAGCTCACTGTAAGCAATGAAGGCAGGAAAAAGCCTTGCCAACATAATATGTATGGACAAGAGGTTTGATGGTGAAGGCTGTTAAGACTTAGCTATTAAAACCCTACAGTAGCTGAGAGCTAAAGTTAGACTAACGCAACCTTGGAAGGGTAGACACCATCAGAGCTGTGAAGGTTAGACTTTCATATCACTTACTGAGGAGGTGGGTGAGGTTTGACATCAGATCAGATTACTTGTTTTGATCAGTTTTCAGAATTTCTTCAGCCTATGTGATAAAACCATTCCATTTATCACCTTCACTTTCTCTCTGAAAAAAAAATCTTTGTAATGTGCTCTCTCATTTAACAGCTACATATTTGTGCCACAACTGTAATTGAATCCTATTCATGAAGGCTCTTTAAGAAGATCAAGTAAAATTATTTTTGCTTAAGGAATAAGTCTGCTTTGTTCTTCCTTTGCATCAGAGACTGACTGCAGCAGGAGAAGAGGTGCTGAGCCTAAGGGTTGGGGCTTTCTGACAGCACAGAGACATCTCCTCGATTTGCTGAACGCTTATTACATCATTCTTGGGGCTCTACCTCTTTGGGAACAGAAGAAATTTTCCTACCAGCCAGAGGTGGGGAGACATCTCTGGCTTTCAGCTTTCTCTATAACACAAAGGTGAGAAGAAACCCTCCATGGGATCCATCTAGCCATCCAGTCATCCTCCCAGTGGAGTCTTTGTCTGCAGACTCATGTTTTATGCTTTAGACACTAGTATACAGACTAACTGAAGTCTTTGGTCTTGACACAGAATACTTGACAGATGCATAATGGTGTGTTTTACAAGTCTGTACTAGCTGATCTGTTGATCTCTTGGCCTAAGGAACAAAGATTTAGGTATGAAAACCATTGACTCCCTGACACACACCTCCTCTAGTGACCTATGTGCTGTGAGCAGAAATGCCCCAGGCACTTATTCTTTTTGAGCCTTCAGGCAATTTGAAAACATCACCTACACAATTTTCCAATCTTCAAAAGAGTTTGAACCCAAGAAAAGAAGCATAGGGATCATTACTGAAAAATAAAACAGGCAGTGCTTTATGTAACTGCAAGGTATACAGTACCTCTGTTCTTCAGCTGCACAGTAATTGCTGACTATTCAAGCTCATGGAAAATGCCATCTGTTTAAAGAAAAGTTGCATGAACCTCTCATATTCTTTAACTCACAGTGCTGATTAGATGGCCTCACTATTAACTTTAGGTTTTACTAAGTGCAGTCGCCAAAGTAGGGGCAGCAGACGACAGGAGGAGCAGAGCTGTGAAAACTTTTGCAGGATGCAGAACACATTTTGTGATCAAACAGGTCAAGCCAAACTCATTGCAACTGCAAATCACAGCTACAGTGCATTTATTGCGATGAAACACAGGGAAGCTGTACTGACACAAGCAAAGAAAACCCAGATTAAATACCTCAGGGAGAAAAAAAAACAAACCCCACACTTTTTTTTTTTCTTATTAAAACAATGAAGACTAAACCTTTGCTTCTTCCTTTTCACATGTTGGGTTTCTTTGTGTTTGGTTTTGTTTGTTGTTTTGGTTCTTTTTTAAAGACATACATGTAGTACATTTATTTGTACTACAGCAATGTAGGTATTTTAGGATGAACATTTCTGCTCCAGTTGTAGCCCCAATGGAGAAGCACTGCACATTTAAAATCGACCTTAAATGTGTAAGGCTGGCACATGAGCGTATTCATATGGAACCAGTTTCAAACACTGAAATAGTATGCTCTTTATACTTGAGTTTAAGGGGTTTTGATTTCAAGAGATTTGGGTGCAGCAAATGCATTAATCAACTCAACTATTTGATTGTGGTCTTCACAATGAACATCAAGCATGCATTCAGTGTGCATAATGAAAGAAAATTGCTTTTAAAGTGAGCAGTGTGTCTAGTATAGATCTCAAGAATTAAACCTTATTTCCCCAGTCCAAAGATGTAATGAATTTCCCTCTTCTTTTTGGAAATTCTTTAATCCTTTTTGTCTCCACACACACACACACCCTCAAGGACCACTTGGTAATTTAAGGTGAGAAGCCCTAATATCTTTTCTTTTTTCACAAAGGCATCCTTGAAGTTACAAGAGTTATTTCTACCTTACTTAATTGCCTCAAACAATTTGTTTGATTTGAGCTACAAACTCCAATATGAAGATATCCACCTTTTCAGTCTGGTCTTTCAGTCTGTCCAGAGGAAAAGCACTGCAAGCATAAATGATACTGGAGGAATGTATTATTTTCTCTACTACCTAAGCAAGCAAAAAGAAATAAGAACTGCAATATTTTTATTCCTATCAATTATTCAAATGCTCCAATACTTTGTTTCAGAGTATCTTTTTTACTATTTGCTGATGCAGCCTAATAACAACAGAATGAACTGCAAGGAGGAAGCTTCTTAATTATTTACTTTTTCCAGCTTCACAAACTGTTTGGTTTAATCTGAAAATCTACACAGGTCCATGCTTTCAGAAACAACATCTAATTTTAGATTTACGTGGCTATAGCTTACCAGATTTTAATTACCAAAGATTATAGCAATTACAAATGCCAAATCATAATTCCCTTACCTACTCTACACCCACAAACGCTGCTTGTGCCTTATAAAAAAGTTTCTATGCAAATGTAGAGATAGGACAGACTTAAGAAGGTGGATTGATAATTTTTTCAGTGTTCTACCCAGCTGAAGTGGATAACATTTCAAGATTATACAGATGACCTCTCCAGTGAACTAGAGACAGTTTATTTCAGGTTAGGTTTCTGGTATTGCATGAAATTCTGGTGTCAAGCCACTTTATCTGACATGGCTCAAGCCTGTGCAGAAAGGTCAAGTAACTTGCCCTAAGTGACAAAGTGACTGAGTGGCTCCTAGACCTCTGATCCCAGCTACTAGACCTCCCACGCTCCTCAGCCACCTCACACAGAACCTCAATAGCCTGCGTCATTAGGAAAGTGTTATTGCCTCAAGTCACATCTTGCTGAAACTGTGTGCTAACGTTTGGGGGGAAAATATCCAAAGGTGTAGAAATGCACATCTTTTGCCCTCTTTAAGAAGCCTGAAAATGCCAGTTTCCTGTCTTCTTTTTCCCCCTGGCTCAATAGCAATCAGTACATCTCCTGACACTGGCAACCTGACGCTGCATCAGCGCCTTTCCAAAGAGAGCAGATTGCAAAATACATTTCTGCTGTGGGGCTTATTTCTTTTCAGTCATAACCTCCTGACTCTTTTAATAGACTAAGTATCTGGGATAGAGACCAAAACTTTGTAGCTGGATTCTGTTTTCTGTCCCCCAGGGCAATTAAGTCCTTCAAGCAGTGTGAGCTTGAGACCCCTCTAGTGTTGCATGCTTCATCCAGGCAGGATCATCGAAAAAGAAAGAAAAAGCCTAGTATGTTGAAGTTCTTATGTTCCACACAACATTATTGTTGCTTTGTTTTAAAAATGTTCTTAAAACACCTACACATATAATATTAAGCAGTTGGCCATTCAGCCCCAGACTTCCAAGTGCATTATGTGGACAGGTTAGCCACAGGACTCCCATTAACTTTAATGGGAGTTTTGATACAAGACTCTTTTGCAGGGTATTGGTAATCTGTACATTCACTCACTCCGGAGAAAGTTTTAGAGAGGTAAAATGTCTTGAGGGATTCAAGTTAATGGAAAAAAAACCTCTGTGATGTCATGACAGCATGGCTCAGATCTTATATTACTCTTGAGTGAGTGGGTTGGTGATGCCATCAGTCCAGAGCTTTTGTATGAGATTTTTCATGCTGTCTTATTTCCAAGTCTGAGGCATCCTGGAAATTCTCCGGCAGTATTTCACATATTTGTGATAGCAATTACATGAACATGAGAGAAAAATATTTCTCAGGCTATTTCTGAGGGTAAAAATGCAGTATTTTAAAATTAAAGCTTTCTTTGAGAGAATTTTAACTTATTAGTACCAGTTTGCCACATGCAGTTAGAGGCTATTATTTTCCTAACCCCTCTGAATATTTTGCATACCACCAGAGGTATTTTTTTATTGGCTTGTGCCATAAATCTTGGTGTCATGAGTCTTTTGTGCATACTAAAAAATTAAAGAGGTTCACCAACTCAGCAAAAATACACACAGATGCAAAGCTACAAAGCAGATTGTTTCTGAAATTCATTGAAAAAAACCAGAATTGTGACTTGATGAAATAAGTCTGCAAGAAAACAACTGTCATTAGCAGTAGACATTTTTAAGTGTGTAGGTATGCTGGTTAGAATGATCCTTTGGAAACCAAACATGTCTCACTTCCAAATGCGATGCAATATATCTCTCTCTCAAAGGATTTATATCTTCACTTTAGTCTTGACACTTTAAGAGTGTAATGGATCAGCTCAAAGAACAGTTCAATTTGCTCATTGAGAACGTGAACATTTTAGCAGCACCACTATACTTCCTAGTGTTCTCATTGCCTCTGCTTTTGAAGGCACTACAAAAGAAGATTGTCTGTCAAAGCTCTTCAAGAGGGGAAACAGTGAAAGTACTGGATTTAGAAATAATTTCAAGCAGACTGCCACCTGCGGAGAATTATGAAGAGGTTACTGTACTGTACAAGGAATGCGGTCTGCTATACAATATCAGTCTAGATTGCATACTAAGCAACAGAAGTAGCTTAAATTTGACAGTATGTGAAGAAAGAGCTGGTAGGCCTATACAAAATGTGGAGCAAACTGGTTACACGAAAGGACAAAGAATAATTTCAGCAGATGGTTCTTCGGGAAGTCTCAGAGAAGAGAAAGTCACAATCATCAGAGCAGGAGATGCCTCAGAGATAAAGGTATTAAATGGAGGGAAAAGACAGATTTTTGCTGCTCTGTAGAAAAAGCAATGAGGAAATATTCTTATGTCACACAGGTGTAGTGAGAGAAAAAACAGTAGATGACAAATAGGATCAGCTGAGAAGAACAGATTCTGTTCTAAAGATCTGAGGACAAAAATATATTTAAAAAAGATATGGTATATATGGCTGTGTCTAAACAACTGATATAAGCTGCAGTGTTTTCCAAGATCCTGTTCACCGATTATCTAGACAGGAGACTTGGCCAAAATGTACTGTACTGACGCTCTCTTTTGGCCAGCATTTCTGCATTTAGTTCCATGGAAACTATGGTATGGACAGGTAGGAGGAGAAGGCCTCAAGTGCACATCCAGATCCCATCCCAGTGCAGCTCTGGGACGTGTCCAGAACCTGCACTTGGACCCAGAAGCCAGGAAGCACTGCCAAATCCCACAATATTCACATCGTCTTAGCAGAGCACAGGAGGATCGTGAAACCATCAGTGTGATGCAGCTGTGAAAAAGGAAAAAGGCAAAACATTCTCCAGGGATGTAACAGGGGAGGGATTTCCAGCAGAGATAAGGAAGCATTAATGCCTTAGAGGGGCCCCATCTGACATGATGTACTTAATGTCCTCCATGTTGGAGGAAAACTGGCTTGCACGGGAAGAAGTCAAGAATTACCTGGGTGCAGGAAAGACTTTCACTGAAGAAATCAGTGAATGACTGAGCTGGGAATTTTAACCTCTTAGAGGGGAAAAGATCACTATAGTTCAACATCTAGGGACATAATTACCAGCAAATTCCCATCCACTCCCCAGATCTTTCCAGCACCCCGTGCTTTGCTTAGCTGGGGGATGACACCATCATGACCAGCTACAGCTTTATCAGCTCACTGCTGTTCTCCCCACCATGGCTTAGCAGCTATTAGAGTGAAGGGGGACTTTAAGGTTTCCACAAGTGGAGGCATTGCTGTTTGTCCAAAGTAGTCGCATTGTTCAAGGCCCATGTTGCTTGCTCTCTCCATAAATTCAGCTACTTGACCACGGTTTTGGTTTTAATTTTTTTTCTGGCACATGGCATTCAGTCCCACAACACACCCAGTGTCTCAAGCCAAGAATGACACTTAATTTTCAAGCAGACTTATTGATGGTATTATAGCTAATATAAATTATACTGAAATATTTAAAATAGCAGCAAGGTCATTTTGTAGCCCAAAAATAGTATATGAAGAACTTTATATTTTCTTTTAATCATTCTCACTCGATAGATAAACACTTTGCAAGCAATTGTTTCTGATGCAAAGCCAAGTCAGGTATTAGATAGCAGAGGTTATTAAATATTTGTGTTTGGGAATGTTGGTAGTACACTGAGAAATGCTATGTTTTCACTCAAAAAAAGGCAAACCAGCCAAACCCACTCCTCTCTAATGAAGCTGAGAAGAGCTAGACACATTTTAGTAGGAGACGCATCTGGGGTAAGATTATCGATTTGGGCCTCCAGCCCAAAGCCTCACTTATGGGCCCCCAAATCTGCCCATCTGTGCATATACTTCGTGAAGAATTTGCCCTGTGCAGAGGGCCCTCAGCACAGAAAGCACCATTTGAATTCCACTTAAATCCTCAAACTGCAGCCTAAGACAGACTTAAGTGAAATGGGCCCCTCTGCAAACGCTTTATAGAGGAGGAAGGTGGATCATTTTTCAAGCATTGACACCTGCATGCACAGCTGATACATTCTCACACCTGGCTAAACAGATGATTGAATTTGCACCTGGAAAATCCATTTTAGAAATGATTTTTACATGTTTAAGTCATACAACGTTACAGTCTTTATAGGAGTTCATGCTTGGAAAAGACCATGTGCAGGGCTAGTAATTTTACACAAAAGTTGCCACTCAGTGCACAGCAGAAAAGACCAAAATTGGAGATAAAAGAAGTAGAATTCTTGTCCTGTGTTTCTCAGATATTATAAAAAAAATATCTGGAAACATGGTTTTTTTCCCCCCCTTAATTCCATCAATACTTGAAAACTATTTAAGGCTACAGCCTAGTGCTGTCACGTATTGGCCTCTCTGTCTTTTCCAAGCTTTGCCAAACTCTTTAAGTCTTTACACCCTACAGTTTTGTATCTCAGATTTCCCTGTCCAGCTGGAGCAGAAAAAAACTGCAAGCATTCTGGCCCCTTCCTCTGACTGATCAGCCCTGTGTCCTCTCCCCAAATCAATGAGAAAAAGCTAATTGGTCATCCTGAAGCATGCCTTCCCTGCTGCTGGTGCAACATGAAGCTGTGATGGCATACACAGGTGTGCCCCCAGAATGACTGAGCTGCTAGAATGGAAAATTAATTTCACAAACACCAACCCCAGAGATTCTAATTTAATAATCTACTACCATATGTTATACCCATGGATGACCAGTGAAGAACCATGCTTACTTTAGACTGTACCACTTAGCACTGCAAAACCAAACTGGAGTGGATAGAATATCCTCTTTTTCCTTTGGAATTTTTCTTTTCCTCAGCTCCACCACAGTATTGGATTTGTATTTTCATCTGTCAGCTCTAAGGCACCTCAACTGTAGGCAATATCAGATGCCTCCAGGATGTGCATTAATTTTTATCATGAAAATATCTGCTGGCAACAGTACCTGAAAATAAACCAGGCAGGAGATCCCAGCAAGGCTGGAGACCTGTCACAAGAGGGAATCTATGTTTCTTTGCCATCACTGTCACTATAAGAAGAATTGTAGGAACTAAATGGAGATGAAACAGAGCAGTCAGAAGACTATGACAGGCAAGAAGCACTGGGACTGCTTGGAAAGTCTGCAAGAAGCACCTCCAAGAATAATTGGCAAGCAAGACTGTGCCACACAGGATCTCCTTCACCTTCCAGTACCTTACCCAGCAAGCTCGGAAATGCCTGGGTGCAAGCATCAGTTTGGAAATGTCAATGGAATTTTACTTGAGCAAGACAAAATAGAAAGACTCACCCGTTAGGTGTGAGAATTGGCAACCCAGCTGCATGGAAAATGTAGAGCTGGTGGAGGATGTGGATGAAATAGAAGTTACTCTGCTGCGCCAATCAATCAGTTAACACCTTTGTCAGTTTGTGCTACCCATATAACTTAAGTGTGATATTCAAGTACAGATGCTAAATATAAATTTATAGGAAAATGTGATGCCTCATTCAATGATGCATCACTTGGGTCTGAATAGGTCCCTCATTTCTAAGCTCTTCCATCTAGTTACTTCCCAAAATAAATGTGAACATGACAAAGGAAGAAATGGGAGAAGGAGTAGAAAGAAGGATGAAAAGAAATACCCTTTGTCATTCATTGGTTGCAACCACAGGAAAAAGGGCCCAGCTCTGTTGTCTACCTGTGAGTCCCATGGCCAGGGAGGCAGCAACAAATGCAACAAAATTGTGCAAGAGAGCTTTGGAAAGGGGTCAGATTCCTTTTGTTTCATTACATGAAATGAACGTAGATATCAGTAGTTTGAGTAAAAACAAAAGATCCACCACATCCAGGCCTGATAAAAAAAAATATGGAAAATATAATTCTACTCTTGAAAAGTGACTGCAAATGTGGTGTCTAGGGAGTAAGCACCACACTCAAGACTATTCCTATCTACAGTTCAATACCATGTCAAAATTGCTCATTTCTGGAGCATTACTTTCTGTCAGTCCTCAGAATGCAACCAGAAAATTCAGAGTAAAGCTGAATTTATTTTCCCCGGTGAGTGCATCAGACTAAATTAAGTCTCCAGTGGATTTGCAAAAGAATAGCTTATTCAACATTTGTAAACGGCTCTATTGATATTCAAAGAATTAAAATCTGCTCTGTTTTTCAGCAAAATCTGCAAGGCTATAGAGGAATAATTTACACCCCCTTCCCCAAAAAGCTACAATTTTGAACAAAACCCAGACAGATCTGATGAAAGAAGATCTTAATAAAGTTTGGGATGTTTACATATGGGACTAGATTTGTGTCTGAAAACAGCAGCTACATTTCGTGGAGAGGCACAGTCTCCACCTACAGCACAAGCAGGGCCAGAGAGGGCACAGCCCCTCACAGGCAGGGCATCTCTCCAGTACCTCTGCTCTGTCCCCTGCCCCATGGGCCAATGTCTCCCACACATGAGTCTCTGCCCCAGCTGCATGGACCTGAAGCTTGGTTCCTCTTCAGGGGCCGGGACTATCTTCACCATCTTGCCCAGCAGCCCATTGAGCCTGGGTCTTCTGCAGCTTAATTTAGGATGCTGAGGTCAGACAGATTTATGTCTCTGCAGTCTCAGTGTTTGCTTTATCCAAGGGGAAAATCACTGGCTTTGCATATTGCTTGCAGACACCAGGCAGGAGGCTGGGAGCTTTTTTCTTCCCAACCCTCTTTTCCCCGTTCCCCCAGCACCTCACTGGTACTTGACATCAGGGAATCAAACTGCATCATCAGCTTATTACATCTGACCACTTTATTTTTAAAAGCCCCAAACACAAAAGCCTGCTGAAGTTTTTTCGACTTAGCTTAGCATTTGTGCCCATCAGCTCTTGTGTTTCTTTGTAATAAATTTATTAAACTTGTGTGTTATGATTCTGTGGATTTATTACTTGGATGCTTTTCAAAGTCCTAATCCTGTTTTTTGAGACTTTGAATTGTTAGAGAGTTTGGGTTAATCTTTTTGCCTTTTATATTCTCATCATTTTGGTCCACTAAAAATAAAGTATAAATAATTGTCTTTACTCCTAACTGCTCTGCTTAAAGTTTTGATAATTTGACTGTAGGCAAATCCTTCTTTGAAGCCAATTAAACTGGAAACTTTTGTAAAGAGTAGTACTTGAAGTAGAAAAACCCAGATACAATATCATATATAAAATAATGTGGGATTCCATTCCTTTTACCACAATAATAGCCTTGAAGGGTTTGCTTTCAGAAATAATTCACCCCTGGTGAAAGTGATACAACTCAGCTGAAATCAGTGGAGTTCACAACAGCTCTGAACTTTGATTCACTGTTTTGCTCAAATGGTTTAAACTTTCCTCAGCATGCAATTTAATAAAGACAAAATGGAACCATCTATCCTAGCTGCTACCAAGTAATTTAATATACCCTCTTTTCAGCTACAGATAAACACAGAAAATGCTATGACAAGTCTACATAGTCTATAGAAATGTTTGCTTGAGAAAGAGGCTGTTCTGGGAAGTCCTTCTAGACTAAAGTATATGCTTAAACATATGTTATTGCTACCAAGAGAGACAATGAAGAGGGGGGGTTGTCTCCTTAAGGATTTCAGCTAAGAGAGCTTCCTATGCTGGTTTTTACCCTATGACCACAAACAAACTCCTACCAGTCACTGCAGGCCTGTGTGTTTCATATGAAGCAGCAGACACTGGGGCAGCTCATCCTCCCCAGCTGCAGAGCCAGGACGAGGTAGAGGAAGAACAGTGGGCACCAAAGGGATCAGTGTCCATGGTTGTCCCACAGTATGGTGGGATAGTACTGGCATGCCAGTCAGAACTTTGCCACCACTGGCCCAGATTAATTAGAAATGCATATGGTTAAAGTATTCATTTCAAAATAGAGAATAAAAAAAATAAAAAAATAAGAACTGAAGGAGGTAAAACCTTAATATTTTGATATTTCCAAATGATTTATATGTGATTTATTCCTCTGTGTTTATCTGAAGCTCAGTAGACTGCTAAAAAGCAAACTGACATGCCTTATTCCCCAGTTTTGCACCCGAGGCTGACTTACATGGGAAGTATGATGCCACTCAGTACTTCTGCTCACTCAGCCAGTTCCAGGAAGGTACAAAAAAAACCTGGACTAAATGCAATGGTTCTTTCTTCAGAGTGCTGGTATGGTTTTCAGAGGTGCACACACAAAGTTATTTCTGCACCTTTACCATTACTGCCATTTCCAAGGCATTTCCAAGTGATGCTGGTTATATGCAGCACCAACCACTTGCCCAGGCAAACACTGGGTTCTGGCATGCCTGCGATTAGAAATCTGACCTCATATGTTAATAACTGAAAAAGCCTGTACCTTGGGGCAAACTAGACATTACCAGGAAGAGGATGTGAACTTTCTAGGAAATAATTGTCTGAAAATGCCAGTAATAACAGAGGGATTATTAAATATACCATACTTGCTGCCTTGCTTTATTCACAGAGAAATTCCAGAGGTATTAATTAGAGTAAATGAAATTTACCTTCAGTTTTTGAATATTAAATTCACAAGTTACTTATAAGAAAAACATATCCAGGCATTTCAGTCAGTAGCTCCAATAATCAGTCATTTTATATTTCATTTAAGAACATACCTTTTCTATCAGAAATATTAAAAGCAAGCAACAAACTTCTGTTTTTATTCTGGTGTAATGAATTAACTGAGTTTGATGGACTTACCTAGCTGATTGGTACAAGGAAAATCAGAATTAGCCCTGACTTCTTTAATTTTTTTTTCAGAAGATACCTTTAGAGAACAGCTGGCAAAAGTACCCACAGCATCTGTAACCAGTTATTAAACTAGTGTAAAAACTCATGTGTTCAGTCCATGAGGCACTTCCTTAGCCCTAGGAAATGACATGGGAGAGAGATAGGAGCTCTTCAGAGAACAACTAAAAATAATCAGTAGGCAATCCCAACCACGATAATAGAATTATACAGAAGATTCTTCAAAGAACAGTGTTAGGAGAGGTTTCTCCTAAACGACCAGAAGCAAGACCTGTCTATTAAGACTGTAGTTATTATTGCTCAGATAATTAGCTTCTAGAAAGCTGCTTGGAGTGTATATAGCTTCCTTTCTTCTAAGAAAAGGTAACATTATTTCCTCTCAGAAATGAGTTTCATTTGTGTCCTTTACATCAGGGCCAAAGTAAACATATAAGAAACCTCAGGGCCAAATAACCCTTTTTTTTTTTTTTAAAAAAGGCAAAGAAAGGACCCCTATTCTTTAATGTTTCTTACCAGTTTAAACTCATACAATTCATCATTTTCTCCCAATAGAGGAAAAGATTTCTAGCTAAGCAGAGAGGGCAGATGTTGCTGAATCAGGATCTAGGTGTACAGAGCAATTTTGGCTGTCACAACTGTCACTGTACTGAACTTACAGCTGTCTAGCTACCACATAAAGATTCATAGCCTTCACTTAAGCTTCCAGGCATATGTACATATATATATGCTCTGTGAGCAACTTGTCAGAGGCTGTGATCCTTAAAACCAGATGATCTAAAAGGTGCTACCTCAATATAGCATGTTAGAACACCAGCAGCAAGTACCTAAAGTTTTTCAACATGAAATACTGAGGATATGAGATTAAAATTCTGCATCTTGAGGACTTGCAGATCTTAAAACACATAAGAAGAAGAAAGAAATAATGCCTTCAGTTGTGCTAGGACCATGGATAATGTAAGCCTGTTCTGACTAAACATTGCAACAGATTAAGCTAACATAAGAACACTTTGCTTCACACCTAAGGTAGCTGTCTGTCATCTCTGGAGCTCTTAATTTTTCCAGAGTGCTAATGCCGGCACATGAATGACCTCCTTACTCCAAGCTACATACTCTTGAACTTATAGATCAGAAACTCTCCATTAAAGTTTATAGAGCAAAGCATAGAACAGGGACTATATTTCCTACTTATTCTAGTAAGAATATGGAAAGACATTCTTAGGTCCTAAAGTAATAACCTCTCTTTCATTAAAGGTGTGAGGCAATGCAAAAGAAGCTTTGCTTTAACCTCAAGACAGTACCTGGGATAAAGAAACTTGTCCTCAGCTTCAGCCTGTTCTGATCTTCATTTGCTCCTTTTATCCACTAAATATGGAGCAGGAAATGCCCAGATCTGATCCAGGTGTTCTGGGAGATGCTACCATTAGGAAGTTGTTTTCATTCTGTCAGTAGCTCTGATTGTTAGTGTAAAGTGAAGCACAGCTGAATCCTTTCAGCTCATCCACCTTCTCCTCTGCTGGGGCTTTCTATTGCCTCACTCTTCCACATCAGGCTGTTTTTCTGAGGGCATTGACTTATGGCCTCATGTAGCATTCAATAATCAGAGAGGAGAAATGTTTCTTTTGGTGTCTGAATTCCACCTGCTGTGCATGCTCTAATGTGAACCTCTGCACAGCTGTTCACAACATGCAAGACCCTCCTTAAAGTACAACTTCCTACACTGAACTTCATAGCTACAGTGTAGAAGCTGGGGACTTCCTCTGCCTTTTGAGGAGCTAGCTCTTCATTCAGTTTTATAGACCCACAGGCCAGAAGCTTCTTGTCCGAGTTGCTTCCTTTTCTAAAACCCCTGCCTATTCAGGAAGCAGAATTTCTACCACATACCCTGCCCTCTTTCCAGATAATTAGAAAAACTGTGTCAAAAGTTAATTGTTCTTCAGTACTTCTCTTTTTCTCAGTTTTAGTGACACCAGGCTCATTATTGCATAAGACAAGTGGGGATGGTGTTTGCTCACTGTATTTACCGCTTTCCTGTTACTGTGACTTCCCATTCCCTCCCCAAATATTTTACCCATACACCAAACAGTAAGTGCATGGAGAAGAGTGTATCAGTTCAGCACATTTTCCTTTTTTCCACTGGTCACGGTACTGAGTCCTGCTTTACTTAGAGCAGAGCAGCAGAGGAAGGAGCTACTGAGAACCCTCAATAAGGAGTCAAGTCAAAGCAATGGATAGTTACTGAGTCTCATCTCCAGGTCAGCTCCAACACTGCCTGTAATAGGAATTTTTAAAGTAAATATGGACTTTTGCCCCAAGTTTTTGTGCAGGCTCAGTTTATTTCCCAGGGCATCCATACTGCAACTGAAATTCCCCTGTTTGGTCCCACTGACATAAAATGAAACTGTTGTCAGCACCTGACACTGATGATATATCTATTGAACTATTCTGTTCTTCCTCATACTGGGTCATTTCTCTTAGGACAACAAGGTCAGCATGCTGGTCACCCTTTATGTGGAGGCATACATCTTCTCAGCAGCTAGATGTTCTCCTGGGTGTTAAGCTGGCACCCAAGCCTTAAACCAAACACGTTCAGATTACTTTGCCATTTTCCTTGTCCTTGTGTGAGGAGGCTTCTCCCTTTCAATCCCTGTAGGATTGGTTCACCCAGGGTTATTTGCTGTCCAAACTCTCTGCTTGGAGGAGGCTGTACAAGTCCCTGCCTCTGGCACACTAATACTCAACCACCTCCCAGCAGTTCAGGGGGCTTAAACCATGAGAAATTTCTTGACTGAGATGTCAATAATGGACTAGTAAAATGATGTAGATGTCAAAGCTGAAGAAAGGCAAATATATGGGGGTGGGAAGAGGAGCCAAACCATAGGGAAGTGCATAAGGCGACCTACTCTTAACTGCCAACACTGGTCACTCAGCTTTTCCTATGGCGAGCCACAGGCTGTGCTTGAGGCTCTTCAGAGCTATAACTGTGCCCCAGTCTTTCCATAATTTTCATTTCTCACCTCTCTCATATCCTTTTAAAGCTATATTTATAACAGTTTTTTAAAGGGGTGAGAGAAAGGAACAGGCAATCAATTGATCATTAATCTCCCATCTTACTGTCAGAAAGGAAAACAGTCTTTTGACAGAGTTAATTTAATTATTTTTATGGGAGAATTAAATCTCATTAAGAGCATTATTTAGTAACAGAAAGTCCCCAGGAATGGAAGAACTGGAAAGCAAAACTAAGCTTGCCTTCAGCCGAGCATTCCCAGCTCTCCTGCCCTGGCAGTCCCTGCTCCTTGAACAGGACTTGTGCAGCCGTTGCCACCTCACATCCAGGGACAAAAAATAAAATTTAAAAAAAAAATTCAAACTGGCAGAAGAAAAACAGACCAGGGTACTTGAAAAAGAAGCAGCAGAAAGTGGATGTGATTTAAAAGCCGATGTAAAACGTCTCGCTTGATAGTAAGTTAATTTGGCTTAGCTGGCTGAAATCAGAGCTGCTTTGTGGGGATCTTCTCTCACAAAGCTTGGATCAACTGTTAGTAAGTTAATTAATTGATTTAATTAACATTAAATACATGAGTGTCTAGTGCACCTATTCTTGATATCTTTAAGCAGGTAACAAATGAAAAATGTAAATGTTATCTGGACAGATTCTGCTTAGATAATACAATTGACTTCAAATAAGAATTGGCTGCTTTCCAAGATGCCACAAAAATACAAACACCTCCTTGGCCTCTCCTAGAAGACAAAGGTTTCCACTGAGACACAGCAAAACAACAGGAATTTAAAATGTGAAGAGAGTGGATGGCTGAAGTATGAAAGAGCTTTTTCAGCACACGCACAGCTTTATCTCAGGATATTAAGTAGCAGCTAACTGGAACAGTAGTGTGGAGTTCCCTACCTTCTACTAGAAATAAAAGCCACTTTCTTCTAATCTGGCTGCACCAAGTACCACCCCTTTGCTGCTGTCTCCTAACAGCCAGCGAGTTTGGTAGCACATGAGCTGTTTTGTCACTCAGTCCATAATGAGATGCTATGTAGTGTCACACAGATGGGTTGGCATTGAGCCCATGCTGAGAAATGGCCCAAAACAATGTTGCCAAGACCAAGTTTAGCACTTCCGCTGCTGGGAAATGCTTCTATGTGCTACAGCTCTAAAGCATTTAAAGCTCAGCTGCCTGCTAAGGTCAATGTATATGTAAAAGACAACAAAGAAACTGCAAGTTCCAGATTGCTGGGAGTCCCAGAAACACAGAAGCGATGATGTCAGGTCTCCCTTGGCAGGCCTGAGGACAAAGACATCCATATCTACATCCTTTGAACATTTGCATTGCCAGGGACAAAGCGCATGGGGAAGGCATGGGAGCAGTGGAGAAGCACATAGGCATCCTGTTAGGATCTAGTGGTTAAGCACAGAAAAGCAGACACATAAAAAGAGGAGTAATGTGTGCAGATAAGCCCTTTTAGAGGAACAAAGAAACCTCTACTGAAATCTGGCCCTCATGATAAATCCTTAATCCATAATACTTGCCTCAGCCATGTTCCAGAGCTGGGTTTATTGACAAAAAATGCTACACACACAGAAGAGCATTTAAGAGAGGCATGTGCTTCATGTCACACTTATTTAGAACAAGAAAAAAAAATTGGTTTTCCTCTGTGTTTGTTTCAGCCAGAATCTGAAAGGAATAACAGAATCTAGTATCTAGGTTTGCTCCTTTAGGCAGTTATTATGCTAGATAAAATTCAAACCAGAAACTGTCCTATCAAAAACAAATGCAGAAAGATAAAAACTTTGTAGCAGAAAGTGAAAAAATGATGGTTATGTACTGGATTTCCCCATAACTATTTGAGTATGTCTATGACAAGGAAATTGAGCTATAACATTTGGAACTGGACTGACAGCGATGAAAGCTTTGATTTGGGCCCCAAACTTCTGGGTTGTTAGTAAATATCTAAAGACTAAGAAAAGTCTCACACTGAAAGAGAGGTCGGGTCATCAAGGGAAGACTTCCTCATTATGGCATGAAAGGTTGAATCTGGAGGAATTAATTCAAACACATTGCTGAACCAGGATCAGTGTAATATCAAAGAAAAATGTGTTCTCTTCAGAAACAGTTGCCATGCTAAAGATTTCTGCTCTCTATTTTGAATATGAACAAGCTGAGATGAAATCCAGAGTTACTAAGTTTGTTTTATTAATTTACTCTGTCTGCTCAACCTTATGTCAGGAATTTCAGAGCATCATCAGAAGTACAGATGTCAGCAGTTGGCAGACAGTAATCTCTCGCTGCTCAGAGGTCATTTTTCTCTTGGATTTCCCTCCCCACTCCCCTCCCCCAAAAAGGTATGAAATTCACTGTTAAACAATATTGCTTTTCATGCCTGCCTGCTACTCCAAGTCAAGGAACTAAAATTCTTCTGAACCGTGTAACAGTAAAACTGAGAGAGGCTGTTTGTTTTTTGACATTGGATGGCTCATATGTATCACTGTGGTGTCAAACACTTTGTACCTGTGATCAGATCACACATCATAAAATAACTAACACATACTTTTGCCTACAAATAGATAAAAAAGGAATATAACTATTTTTTTTCTTCAAATTAGGAAGTTAATTAAAAACCCACAGAACTTTGGTTTTCAAAGCAACATTTTCTACTGATTTTTACTAGCAAACACTAGGTTGCTAGATACATCCAAAGAAATCTTTTTCATCCTTGTATTCTCACTTCATTACATTTACGTACTCAGAGCTTAGCTTGAGCTGTGAAGGATTGAATAGCAACCCTCTGCTCTGCGTTTCAAGTTAGCTACAGGTTTAGGAAGTACTGCATTTGAAGGAAGCAAGTCTGGCTTATGACAAAAAAAAGGAAAGTTGGACTTAAAGTTATTTTAGTACACATTGAATAATTTTCAAAATGAGTCATGGATGCCATAGACAGTGAAATGAAAGGGAAACCTCTCAGGGAAGGTACATGTCTTGCTTCTGCTGCTTTAGTAGTGAGCAATGATAAGGCAAGAACACACCAAAAGTTTACTAAACTTAAAAAAAGGAAAATTGTGCTTTTAGTGGAAGACTTTGAGCCTTTCCTAAAGCACTGCTACTGAAAAAATACAGCCTTGCAAGAAGCTCATACTGGATGCCAGTGCTACACAAACTTGTTTTCTGACTCTGAAGCAGGAGAGGCTGAAGGATGCAAGTGCACATAAGGCAGATTCACTGATACACGCGGTGTGTGACCAGCAGCTCTGCAAACCCCCTTTGTGTTGGGAATAAAGCACTCAGCCAGGACCAAGTCATACAACTTGCTCAACAGCTCTTGCAGTAACAGCATAACTATGAACTGCCTTGTATGCAGAGCTATGTATTAAGTGTACACGTATGAGAACTGGCTATATATTAAATATATTTCACTTTAAAACAAACATGGAACTTTTACTTCTGCTTGTAAAGCTCAATAAAATTATTTTATGGCCATTGTAACTACAGCCTAAATTTTAAATGCCTTACCCTAAACACTAAGTACACCTTTGTGTCTAGATTGAAGATCCAGGAATGACTCCCATCTCTCAATATGTTCTTTCCACATTGAAAAAAACCAACAAACCAACAACAAAACGATGAACACCCCACCCCCCAAGTGTACTAGAGGTCTGCAATCTCACCCGGACAGAAATTGAGGCATTTCATCTGTCTAAGACATATTTAAAAACAGCAACATTGTAAATATGAAATTGATTTTTTTCAAAAGGTGAGAAAAATCCACAGCCATTTTTCTGACATTTAAATGGAGTTCATCATGTAGGTGAACTTAATAGTATGATGTTATGCACTGATCATCTGAATTATTGCTGATGAGCATGTTCTATTATCAACAATAATTAATCAGCTAGCTTAAAAAAGTTTGTATACAATGTTTTTCACCTCAAATAAATCAAGCTGTATAAAAACCATAAACATACAAGACAATGTTTATAGATGGAAACTCTGACCTAAGGCTTTAAACAGACTCAGACCACCGGAGTTTTGTCTTCTTGTGATTCACATGCCCTGTGCAAATGGTTGCCTGCTCAGCACCGGTGCTGCCTCAGAGCAAATCCTGAGCAAAGCCCTTTGTGGCAGGAATTTTTAGCAAGGAGAGTCATCTGATGCAGCAATGATGCATAGTATATCAGCAAACAAATTTCTGGACTCAAAAGGCCAACGCTACTCAGTAGTTGCCCGAACTTTCTGACACAGGAATAAGCATTTGTGAGTGTCTATCCAGACAAATGCCCATGAAACGTTTCTTCACAGCAGTGCTCATTCCAGCAGAAATTTTTAACTAAAAGGACAATAGTAATGGAGCTTTTTTCCTAAAGCTATTGGTTGGGCACGAAGGATGAATGAAAGAGGAAACTTAGGGAAAGGCCTGAAGAAATCAACTAAACTAAGCTGTCAAAAACAGAGTAGACATCACTTCAGTGGGGAAAGAGCTTCTGTACAAGCAGCAGTAAACCCAGTCTTGCAATTTAAATAATAGAAAGTGCACAAAATAGCAACAAAAGATTATGCTTATATTATTATTCTTTTTCAACTTCCCTTGCAGTGGGACAATTAATCCCCCTGAAGGGGGTGGCAAGCTTAGAGTTTCAGCACTTCAGCATTGCACTAATGGGAAGAGAAGAGGAAGGAGAGCTGGGACACATGATGGCAAATCCATTTAACACGTCCTTACAACTTTACTTCAAAATACCATGAACACATAAGAGATTATATATTTGCATTTCCCACTGGAGCATAGCTTATACAGCATGTTTCAAGACAGACTTCCATCAAAGCAAATTGACCCTAAGCAGAGGAAATTTGAGATAGTCACCTAATTTGAGTGTACCTTGAGGTGACTTCTGAGGCACAAGTGTCCACTATGCCCTTGTATCAGAGATAATTGATGCCAAAAAAAACCCAAACAAACAACAAAAAAAACTGGCAGAGACATACTGGTCTCTGATAACACAGCTCACAACCTTGGATATTAATTTAAAACACTAGCTGGTTTTGAAAGCTTCATGCTGCCTTCTAGACCTATGTGAATTAACAGCAGTAAAGGTGATATGCTTGAATTATTCTTTTAGATATAGACATTAGACCCTCCCACAGAAAGCTTTAAAACCATTGTGAACATCTTAGTCTTAGCCCAGTAAATCAAAAAGGGATTCCAAGTTTTAAAATTTATTCTCTTATAATAACTCCAGGATAGTATAGCAACTTCCGCCTCTGTGTAAGCATGTGGCCTTTAGTGATCTGCTTTGAAGGCCGATTAGGTTGAAGCCTGAGACAGTCAGCATGTTGCTGACATTATGAATGACAGCTAAATAGTGGTCAGATGGTATAACAAGTATATACATATTAAATCACATAACATATACAAGCTATATTCCTATAAATATACTGCTACTGAAGAATAACATTTGTGCTTCTTAGGGTTTTTTGCATTTGATGGTACATAAAGCAAATAGGTATAAATATATATAATAAAAAAATTAAAAGGAAATGCTCTGGATAACAGGCTACCTCACTGCATAAGGAGAGTCGGTATTTTCTCAATGGGCCTTTCAGACCGTTAATGAAAATTTTCACCTTGAGTATCTCGCCACTCTCCAAAGTTCAGAAAAACCATCAGCTTTGGCTGAGGGTGAAAGCAGGCCCAAACTTGTTGCATGGCAGCAGTTTCAGGTGAGAATGGGTTCATAAAGGTGCAGGGTACCTCATGCTGGCTGTGGGAGAAGAGGGGTGAGCTGGGTCACCGTCTGCCTGACCACTGGCACCTTGCTGATGGTAGCAGTGGTGGCACAGATGCCTGCCCATACATATCAGGCTGTGGTGCTGGTTTCCAGCCAAAATCACTAGTTAAATATTTTGCTCTGGCAGAGTTCTGTGTCATTTGGTCCACTTACGAAAACATAGATAGGTGACTACAGAGTCTGTAAAAGCTGTTTACATGGCTTTTATGACTTTGGGTTTTAATGGAAACAGTATATTCTGTCATTTCAGTCAAAAAGGCTCAAACATTTACTTTGGAAAGAAATCATAAGGAGTCAGAGCTGCTACTGAAATGCAACAGAGATAAACATTACTTTATGGTAATTAATTGATAAGGCATAGAAATAAGTTTCAAACAAAAAATATCTCATAAGCCTGAGGCAATTTCTTTTATTCCTCCTCCATGAATTCCCTCTTTATCCTTTGCACAGGGAGAGAACAAGTGGATTCATTTTGGTCTCTGGCACAATGTACATGTTATAAACACTACTTTTTTATGGCCTTTTTAGCTCATTAAGGTATCAAAAGTTTCACTAGACCTCATGCTGCCTAGGATGCTAGGCACTGTTGGACACGGGATGCTTGGCAGAAGCTTCTTCTGTTTTACTTGCCAAGCCTCTAATGAGAGGTTTGCCTTTGAAGTTTTTGACTACTTACTGAAGGATCACTCTGTCTTATGGCAAACCCATTTCCCACCAAAAAGCTAAACTAGAAAAAGGTTTTTTGACCCATCTTATTCTTAGAGACCCAGATTGTGTTGCCTTGTAAGAAGAAAAAAAAAAGCCACAAAACAAACAACTCTAATCTGATATCTGTGTCAGCAAATGGGTGGGTTGTTGTGTTTTTCGGCAGCTGCCTACTGTGGAAAACAGCTCTAAAATCAGTCAGTGAAATTAGTTTCTTTGTCCCTTATGCTCTTAAAAAGGAAGAGGTGAAAAAGTCATGTTCATATCTACACACTAGAAAAGTCTAGCAAGAGTTTCATCACAGTGAGGCAGGTTTTTTAGAGTCATGATAGAGCACTGAAATGATGATCCTGGAATCACGCTTAATGGACAAATACGGATTACACTTTGGATCAATAGTCCATATTTTAAGAGAAAGCTTTTTATTAGGCTGTTAACAACTAAGTTTCAAATATCCCTGGCCTGGAAATGAATAAAGGTACTTCATACTTTGCCAAAAGCTGGGGAAAGTGATTGGTCTTTTCATGTACTATGAAAATATCCATGAAGACAAGGTTTTTGAAAGAACTTGTTCTTGAAACCCAGCAGAGAACCATTTGGTGACACATATCAGAAACTAAAGCACCATAATGTTGCAACAACAAATTCACAAGTAAGCTTACTAAAAGGAAATTCAGCTCAAGTGTCTCTCTTTACCTACCCATGCAAACTGTTACTCTGTTGTATTGCGCTGGACATCCAAACAACTGCTCATGCTGTGGATGTCAGACACAAGGAACTGCAGACTGTCAAGACTGGGCTACAGTCACCCAAGGCAGGTGGAGGCGAAAGTGTTCTATGGGACCATCTGAAAACCAACAAAGAGGATAACTGGTTAGTAAACCTTACAAACTGATTATTACTTCCCCATTCTGGGTAGCCTTTAATAGAAATTTTATCAATTTCTCCCCTAACCATATCTTCTTTCTTCTGTTAAGCCCAAACCCTCTCCATCTCTTTTTAAAGCCATTTAATTTTATGCCCACACACACACACACACACCCCACCTCCAACTCTAAATCTCACCCTTACTGCAACATGCAAAGCTGGTCAGATTTACTGAATATCAACTATTTTTATGCTTGTGGATATTCTCATGTTGAAACACTGATGATCCATCCTATTAAGCGAGATTGCTGTATCTCTATTCAGATTATTTTACTTTCATAGTATTTGAATACCCTGGCAAAACAAACACCAAACAACAACAACCACCAGATTTGTAACAACGGTTATTCAGAATTACAGGACAATGGAAGGTAGGTAAAGACTCGGAATCACAGAATTTCTGAGGCTGGAATAGACCTCCAAGATCATCAAGTCCAGCCTGTGACCCAACACCATGACATCACATCAGCTAGACTCCATTGTTTAAAACTAGCAGATTTTCATTAAATAAAGGGGTTTTGCATTGTATCTTGAGAGAGTTTACCATGAGTTTTTCCCCTGAGGTTTTGAGTACGTCACCTTTGGATCTCTGCTTTCTGAACATGCTCAACAGCTGAGGCCTCTACAGGATTCTTCATTTACAGACTAAAACTTAAGGCTCTTACTGCACTGATCACTGTCTTTCAAAACACAGCAAACATTATGAAACTCATATTTAAAACATGTCTATAAAACATGAAAAAAATTTAAATAATATTCAGGAGAAAGATGTATTACAAATGGAGTTTCACCAAGTTAAAGATCAAATGTTAATAAAAGTCACATGAAACGGGCACATTTTGTTGTCCCAGTCAGAGTGTGCTAATGGAAAAATAGATGTAAAAATTAAAAGTTAAAAAATTTGGTTTGGTCTCAAATTGGTGCATAAATTGACGCATAAACTTACACAGAATCATGAAGATATATATATTGTCCTCAAAAGCTGTACTATAATAATTATTCCTCTTGTGTAGCAGTTAATATTTTTGTATTTTACAGACAGTTAAGATATGTGGTTACTTCTCAGTCATCACATTAACATTACAGTTTCTTCAGAACTTTTTCTCTGGCTCCATAGACTTCATGCTCTAGATACTACAGTTCCCTGTACTTATAAATGATTTACACAGATTACACAATGCTTCATTTATGTATAAAAAAATTATACAAATGCACTGGAGTATGAATTGGGAAAACAGAGTCAGCTTTATGTAGTACTCTTTCCAGTTTCCAAAGAATTTTCCTAATTCTGTCAAGTTAATTCATGTGCTGTTAGACACTTTACTTTTAAAACAGACTCCAATTGTTGGTTCAAGAGAATTATAATGAATGTTATTTGTTCCCCTTCGTTATTACACATTTACAAATGACAATAGTCATCTTCAACCAAAAGAAAATAGTTTCCTATGATAGAAGAACCATGGTTCTTTTCCTCAAAGCTCTGTTTCCTCAAAGCTTTCCTTTATGACCAGTACCCTCATAAAACTTAACCATCAGAGAGAACCAAGACAACCTAACATAGAATTTCTTAGACTGACAGTATTTTGACAGCAGCAATACCCTGATACTATTGTAGATAAAGAACTTTTTTTTTTTTCCCAGTTATATCTTTTTACTGATCTCTCCTACTCTTCCATTTCACCTCTCACCAGACTTAGTGACTACACTGGACTTTATATTCCTGTCAGATAGCATTTCGGTTTAAATCATTGAACTGGCCAAAAATTTGACCATACAGGTTCTATTGAAAAATACTGGAGACTGTGCTCTGCTGAGTTAAATAATCATTAAGACCTGCATCTCAGTAGGCAGAGTAATAGCCAGTGAAGGTCTTGGAAGTTGTCCGGCTCAAAAAGAAAAAATAGAAGCATATCCAAATCATTGTTATGAGAGACCAAACACTTTCCAGCTTTTCCCAAGTGGTTATTAGAAAGTCAACATCTCTCTGGGTACTTCAGCCCCCACTTCCTCCTCTTATATAGCTAGAAGCATCAGGATACGCATCTGGCCACTAGAGTCAAAGCACCACACCTCAAGCAACATCAAGACCCCAAGATTCCCCTTTGTCTTCTCCAAAACATGCTCATTCTGCTTGCACCCACCACCCCCAGCCAGCAAATTCAGCAAAAAGATGGTGTCATGATTTAGCCTCTATTGAGCTAAACAACACTCACCCAACCCAACCACCTTCTTGTGGGATAGGAAGGAAAGTCTGTAGAAGAAAAAAAGTTGAGATCCCATGGGTTAAGAAAAGGACAGTTTAATAAAACAACACAAAGAGAAAAGAAAGCAACAGTACTAACAAAATAATAAACAAAGTAAGTAAAAAGGCTCTACCTGTGCCCAAGACACCCGCAGTCCCTGCTCTAGCCACACTGAAGCAAGTTGAAAACACATACCCCTACCCTAGCCCAGGCCTCCCCTTATATAGGGTATGACTCAGTGTGCTATTGACTATCCCATTGGCTGTCTCAGTTGTTTATCCCAGCTGTGGCCCCTCCCAGCTGCAGCTCCTCCCAATTGATTGGGCCAGCAGCTGCTGGTGAGAATTAGCCCAAACTGAATCCAGAACAGATAGTCAGGTGAGGAATAGGTAGAATATGCTATCATAGCATAAACAGGATGCTGAAAAATAAGACTTGAGATTGACTTTGAGACTGGAAGTTGACCTTTAGAGTAGATATATTTTAACATATTCTGCTCATAATTAATGCTGAGCCTAGTATTGAATGTAGCATACTTATTTTCCTGTGCTTAACATCTTCACTTGATGCATATCTTTCATGATGACCATGAGCAAAGTCCCAAGCTCACTCTATGGGTTTTCCTTGTGCTGTGAACTCCATGGGATGGGGCAGCTAACTTTCACGCTTCCCTTTCATTTGGCTCCTGTGCCTGACCCACCTGCAGCCAGCAAGGAGAAGGCCTGTCCCGTACACAGAAACATGTATCAGATGCAGTGAACAGTTCCACAGTTAAGTTTTCAATATATACAAATATTAACTTTATTTACATCTTTGGATTTTCACAGCTTGCATTTGTAATGATGACCTCCAAGTTTGGCATTTCCTTACAGTTAATGAACTGTGAAACTCAGGCCTGGAGGTTTCACCAATACTTTTTACCCCAACTAGTCATTAGCTGTCAGGAAATTCCCTCCCCATTGGTCATTACTCCTTAATGACATTCATTGAGTCTCCCTGTCAAATGTACCATGGGTGTATTTTAAAGCATTCTACGAGTGTGTCGACGAAAATATTAGTGATGACCTTTTTCTCTCTTTAATGGGTGCTGTACACTGTTTACACTTCTAGAGTTAAGGTTATTTCAACTTTTTTCCATTATATAATTCTCCCCCCTCAATGGTTTATAACTGTGTAATAAAAAATCACTCAGTTTGAATCTTGGCAAACAAGGTTTTTAAGTTGGAAAAAAAAAAGGTCATGAAAGCCAAGTTGGAGTTTAAAGAGTGTAAAATATAAAGGAAACTGAATTTTCTTGAATACATTTTTTGTGTTTGTAGGAATGAAAAACAAGTTAATTGTTTATATTCATTGAACTTTGATTGCTACACGCAAAATAAGTTCACTGTTGAGTGTGTTTTCCTTGGTCCAAAAGTATAAGCATGTTAGATATATTACTTATTGTCAGACTATGAAATGGAGAAAGATGGTACCTAGGAAAGAAAAATAATCATATGAATAATTAACTCAGACTTGAAATAAAGCTCAGAATGTGAGGCTTTCCAAAGGTTGTATACTCAATGACAATCTAATGCCCAATCTGAAAAACTCAGGGGGCAATTTTCCTCTCAGAAATGCACTATACATGATATATCATATTTTTATTCACCACTAGGACATCATCAAGGGATCGGCCTAAAGCAAGGTGCTCTGATACATCTCTTGGTTGCTTTAGAAACACATTTGAGATTGTCGATGTAGACTGCAAAAGAGCCAGCACCGCTGGGTGAGTGCATATAAATAGATGCAATGATAAGACAATGCCATGAAAGACAGATGAATGACTTTCCTCATTTTGATCTCAATGTGGGAAGGTGCTGTTAACAGAGAAGCATTTCAAAGTGACCAGAATTTGGTCATTCAGCTGTGTGAAACAAATAAATGATGTTTCAAAGCCAAGCAGATGAAAAGAATGTCAGTTTGGATGCACATGGAAGATGACTCATTTGATATCTTCACAAGGTCTGTTTTATGGATCTTTCCTGTTTAAGTACAGGAGCTATGAGCTCTGGAGTCATTCATGAATTTTAGCTGGATTTTAGCTGCAATCACTGTAAATAAGTGCTAAGACAAAGACTTAGTTAAAGTTACAAAATTATTAAGTATTTAGTTCTACTAGTGACCTTCACATGACATGAAAAATAAAAGTGATGAAGAAGAAAGATGAGAAGAAACACGAGCAGAAAGTCAAGATCTGAAGTGAACCCAATGGTGTCATGTCCTGTACTGAACTCAAGCAGTTCTCTTTTGAAAGATGCTTTGATCTCTCCTCTTAGTGGAAAAAGCACTCCTCTGTCCAGTCAATTGCCAATATTTTGTTTAGGACCCTCTTTACTTTCAGAGCAAAAAGGCTTTTCAGCAATCTGCGCTTTCCTGCTCAGACAATCTAAAATTCAGTTTCTAGGAGTGAGCAACCTTCACCCACCCCTACTTTCAGTTATGAGATTTACTGCAAATATACATGACATTGCCACTTCATCCATTAGACTGTGAGCAAGGATGAGCAAAGCCTGCACAGCCAGGTTTTTTTCCCCTCATCTCAGCCTTAGCAATCAGCTGCAGTTTCATATAAAGAAAGCAACCTTCTCTTTGTTTCTTATGGTCAGTAACCAATGTCATTGGGATGCTGAAAGCTGGAAAAGAGCATGTGAGGGAAGGTAGAGCAGCAAGATTAACTATTGTTCTGGCTTCTGTTTGTTCTCATACCAAAGGCATACCGGCTTTTCCCACCTATTCATTTACCTGCCTTTATCACATTATCAACTCTCTAAAGGAGCTGTAGTCTCATGGTACGTTCAATCAAGATAGCACAGATTTGGGAAGCCGAAGAAGGCTTCCTCAATTTCATTATGCATTTCCTCTCCAGAACAGCTAGCCTTTATAAAATGCCAATGCAGATATGAAAAACACAGTTTAATGGTTAGAAGTCCAAGAATCACAATTCCTGGTTTTTATTGTTAACATTGCATCATTAATGTTGTTGCACATTTGTTCTCTGGCTTTGGAGAGTCACTTACTTAGTTTCTCCTGGTTTCTAGATTTATACGTTGCTTTATACCGCTGGAAGATGTATAATACAACTAATAGCTTCTATGTAGCATATATTACATATATTATAAATGTAGAATAAGTAAATCTGCAAGGTAGCAATTGTAAAGAACTCTGAAGACCTTCAGTAGAGGTACATATACGTAAATGCTTCAAAACATATTTAATAGCAATATTTCAAGCAATGTATTCCAATACATTGTGTGCCATTGATAAGAGAGACTTAAAGGAGTACAGTACATTTATCCCAGAGTTACAGTCTCATATAGATATTTACTGCTGCCCCAAGAATAAGATGGTGGAGTATAGTCTGTGCTTTTCTACAGAGATTAGTAATCATGAGAAAGTAAGAAATCTATTACATTTTGTACAGTTTCCCACCACAGTCTGACACAAAATATATTAGGAGAACTTTGGCAAGACCCTAATATAATAAAATATTCAGTTTACAAAGCAGCAAGCGCACCCCTTTGTCTTCCATAAATCTACTATAACAGGCACTTGTGGCAAAAAAATTCATTTCTGAACACAGAGAAAGCACAGATTACCGCATAATCATGATGTAATTGGTTGAAAGCCACCACGGCTGTTTTCTGTTGCAAGCCATTTAAAAGGTTTTTGACTATTTTAAGTTCAGGATGAAATGAAGTGAGAGGAAGCCTCCACAGATTTAACTTTGCTGGAAGTCACATGAGCAGATGAAATGAGATCAACTTGTAAAGCAAAGGCAAGCTGTAGCTGGAAAGGTTTCCTCATGGCTGCTGCATTACTAAGCTCAGAGGAGACCTAAAGCAATGTAGACCATTACTAGGTAGTTAGTGGGCTGGATACATTGCACTTATTTTCTACCATGTGCTCTTACATCAGGTTAATAAGGTATAGGTGGTAGCTCGCTCACTGATCAGTAACATAACCTTTAAACACACAGAATACCAACACAGAAATTCACCCTATTCCCAACAAGTGCTGTACCTCTGGCTGTTTCCATGAACGAAAGAAAGGATTTTTCCAGGAAGAAGTGTTAGAAAACACTCACAAATGTGTCGCATTGATCCAAAACATTTAGAATTTTTTCTAATGATTATAATGACTTTGGTTTTGGGCACAGGGTTTCCATTTGCACGTGAACACAGGCAGACAGATCCTCCCCATCTCCCTCCCTCTCTCTCCCCTTCCTTCTCACGCTTTCTTATAAAAGCAGTTGCTATTTCCTGACTGGCTTTCTTCCAAATTTGTAAACTAATTTAATTTGGCACCTTTTAACTCATTCCATTATGCCCACCACAAACCTAGCCTACAAAAAAAATAAAGCGAAAAGAAAACACACAGCTGAAGGAAGGAGGTGGACAGAGGAAAAAACTAAAGAAGCCAGGGAGCCAAGTGTACCAATGCTGGCATATAAAGCATGGAGGGCTACCAAAGGGTGTGCATACTATGCGCAACACCTTTCCACAGAACCAAAGGTGTGAGCTAGAAACAGTACGGCTGTGCTTGCAGGGCACAGCTGTGCTTGTAGGGTATGGCTGTGCTTGCTCACAGGCTTCCCGACCTGAGTCCACCATGGCACCCTCAGGTCATTACTGCTTTCAGCCCCCAAGTTAGCATCAGTGCTGCTTTGGAGCTGCCTCCTGCCTCTCCGAGCACCATTACATGGGGCAGATGCATTGGGTGCATTAAGAAGAGTGTGAACAACAGGTTGAGGGAGGTTCTTCTCCCCCTCTACTCTGCTCTAGCAAGGCCACATCTGGAGTACTGTGTCCAGTTCTGGCCTCACCAGTTCAACAGAGACAGGGAACTGTAGGAGAGAGTCCAACAGAGGGTTACAAAGTTGATTTGGGGACTGAAGCATCTCTCTTATGAGGAAAGACTGGGACACCTCTGTCTGTTTAGTCTCAAGAAGAGAAGACTGAGAGGGGATCTTCTCAGTGCTTACCAATAGCTAAAGGGTGGGTGTCAAGAGGCTGGGAAAAAACTCTTTGCCATGGTGCCCAGTGATAGGACAAGGGGCAATGGTCACAAACTGGAACTTAGGAAGTTCCACCTCAGCATAAGGAAAAACAACTGTGAGGGTGATGGAGCACTGTAACAGGCTGCCCAAGGAGGTTAGGGTCTCCTTATCTGGAGACTTTCAAAACCCACTGGGACACGTTCCTTTGTAACCTGAGCTGGGTGAACCTGCTTTGGCAGGGGGGTTGGACTGGATGATCTCCAGATGTCCCTTCCAACCCCTACCTTTCTGTGATTCTGTAAGTCCACTATCTGAAGAGCCTGTCCACCCCATTACAGGTCACTGCCACCCTCCCGCATGAATAGGTGGAAAATCCTGGGACTTACCACAGTCTTTCAGCTGCCCCTGCCCAGGACAGGCACTGTGGGGAAGGAAAGGTGCCCACACCACTCTCCTAGGTGACAACTCCCCCCCTGTCAGCAGGGAGGAAACTACAAACAAAGTGTGACTGTCACAGCTGGGCTCCTGTGCTGGTACTGAGTCCGCACAGCTGTGTGCTCTACCACCTCCCCAGATACAGTCCAGCTGTAGGAATAAAACATCCCAGAGTCACTACCATGGAAATGTGTAGCTGCAGTAAACAGCCATTGTGTTTCTTTCCCAGGAACTCTTAGAGAAGCCCTTCAAAGGGTGTAAGGCATTGGGTGAGTGTCATGAACAGTCTGAATTTGCAATATCTCCTCCCATATTTCACTGCATGACCACGTTCTTTGCAAATAAATTAAATATTGACACATTTTTCTTGTTACAAAAGGTAGTACAAGAAACCAGTTTTACTGCAACCTGTAGGTTTCTCATACTACTAGGAAGAAAATAACTTAGCTTCTCAGTCTTTAGTGCGTAAAAACACCTCAAAAGAAACATTCAAAATACCTAAATTATATCAATCCAGTTGCATCCTCTTCAACAACTGGATCCCTCATGCAACAGATGCACAATTTATGTGGCATGATGTGCATAAATTTTTATGTGTGTAACCATAGAAGAATCAGTGTGACAATATTTCTGTACTATTTTCAGGTGAAATAAACTTAAATAAAAGATATTTAAACAAAAATAATCCAAAAAATCCATATATATATCTTCAGCTATAATCTCTCTGCCCAAGGCTGCTCTCCCATTCCCATAACATGAAGATACAGCAGACATTTATATCCTGCCTGTAGCAGCCTGGAGGGGGAATAGGTGAACATCCTCGTATCCTCGCACTCTCTGTTGTACTTGCTGCATTTCCTCCAACTTATCTCACAACATCCTTGCTGTCAGGACAACTTGAAGAGCCATTCATCCTTGTGCAGACTGTCCCTAATGCAGGCACAGGGGTCAATGTGCTTTTGCTACACTCAGGTCTCAGCTACCCTATTTCAGCTACTCCTGGAGATGTCCACTGAGGTCAGTCATAGTCCTTACAGGGACTAATATGGACAAAGAGACTGCGAAATTTCAGAGTAGATGTCTGAAAGAGGGACAGCTAAGGTGGAAGGGGCTTTGTTTGGGAGTACTATACATGACATATCTGTGAGAACAGGAAATCATTAGCCAGGTTCATGCAAAGACATTGTGTGATACTGGTTTGGACACGGCATCTCTCATGGTCCACAAGGAGGATGAGAGAGCGTAGCACAGGGAGAGCAGGTAAAGTGTTAAAAAGGCAGTGGGTACACAGTCACAAGCATCTAAGTTTTTTTCACATGTGCAGAGAAGTTTGGAACCCAAACTTGGATTGTATTTGGTTTCACAGAGCATCTACAATTGTGCACTGAGTCTTCTCAATGGTTAATCACTTTGGGATCAGGAGCAGAGTTATGTGCCACATGACTAATCCAGGAGTTGCAGCTGAAGTGGCAGAAATAACAGATCTACCCAGCAGAGAGCAAGGCTGATGTGAAATTATATGCGAGCTCCCACTGGGATGAAGCCAGGAAGGCTGGGGAGGGGGATCACATTCTTCTGATGTTCTGCGACAAGATTATCTTGTATAAACAGTCACTTGAAATTCATCTCTGCATGTTATCACAGCTAGTCTTGTCAGAAGTGGTGTCTGAACCAGCATAGTGATATTATACAGGACTTTCACATTTTCACAGTTCCAAAAAGTCCCCCTCTCAACCAAGACCCACTCCCTAAAGCATTAAGATTGTAGTTGCAGTAAACTAATAAAAAAAATGAAACAAAACTCCCTAAACCACTGCTGCCTTGTAAACAGAATTTCCCAGAGCTACCTATGAGCATCATGGCTGGAAAAACATGGAATCTTTTGCTTTTTCTTCTCAGGGTGGTGTTAAAGAGAAAGAAAGCTGGTTTCTGAGTCACAGCTTAGAGCAGGGACATGCTTTCTGGGAATGGTTCATCTGTGCTCACCTCGCCTGTTCAGAGGAAAGCCATCACTTTAATATGCATCAGCCTGACTGGTGTCTTTATCTTTATTAAAATGAGCTTACCTTTTTGTTTTCATGAAAATGGCAACTTTAAATTATTTTCATGAATTCAGAGTAACACAATGAACAGATTAAATGTCTCAGGAAAGACAAAGCGGTCTCTCGGACAACACATCTTCCTACTCACAACGTCAACAGAGTTGGAGCACAATGTTAACAGCAAAAGCATAGGAAAATGGTTTGACACACACAGAGGAAAAAAAAAATCAACTTGCAGTCAAATATAGCACTGACATCACTACAACGAGAAGCAAATATTTTTCAAATAGCTGCTTATCTTATTTCAAAAGCTTGATTAAAAGACCTTTAAGATCATCAAGTCCAACTGTTATTATACAAATCTTTTTGTTATACATGTATATCTGTAACTTTAAAGCTCATATAAGGAGATTCTATTTAGGGAATGTCACATAAAGCTTACAAAATTTACTGATTTTTTTTCATCAGGAATATTTTATTTGCAAAAAAGACTGAGTAGGAGAATGCTCAAGACAATCCCTGAAGAATGTGTTGATTAGAAAATGGTGTTGGGTAACTTTGTTAGTTAATCTCACTAACGCCTTTGTCAGCAGAGTAATTCTTTCTTACCTGTGCTGACATCTCTCTGTTTTACCAACACAACATTCTTAAACTTGGAAAAGAAACTCAAACTCTAAAATTTCTCTTCACTAAAACAATAACCACATATGTCTTGAGCATCTTTTCTAGTGACCAGCTCACAGTCACCCAAGTCCACTGTAATCAATTCCTTCCATTAATGTCAATAGCCTTAATTTGAATGTTGTCATTAGAAGTTTTAATTTTTATCCTTAGCTGTAATGTGAATTGGAGAAACAAATAAAACACAAGAAGTATACTGTTAAAGTAATGTGTTACTACAGTATCATCATCTAACATTGTTTTTACAACTTGTAAACCCATGATACACAGAAAACCTTCCTGATAAAGCTGATAGAGGTCATCAACGAACAGAAGTGGGTGGTTGTCTGTATACAAACACACAAACCAAAAAACCTTCTCCTTTTCCTTCACTTGTCAGATTTGAAGTGTTAACAGCCTTCATGACTTTGCAATATCTTTTTTTCCAAAGAAAACCTTCTTTAGCTTTATATACACAATAGCTTAATATTGCTATACCACTACTAAACCCTTTTCACCACTGCTTATATACAAATATGTTTAAACTCTCTCTTTGTATTTCTTTGAAATCAGCAAAATGGAAACTGGAAATCATTCCTTTCTGCTTCACTTTATGTTGAAAATGCTCTTCCCCACAAAAAACAATTCTGCTTGAAATCTTCAGAGCGCAAGGTTGTTTCCAATACAGACAGAAGCTTTGGGGGAAATTCTCTGCATTTACTGAGGCCTGGTAGTGCTGACAAAAAAAAATCAGGAGCAGAAGCAAAAGTCACTAATGCAAAATGGGGCAATGCATCATCAAATCTGAAGTCAAGCATCTCCTCAAATGGTAGAAGTTAGGAAGAAGAGGCAGTGATGTACACACGTCCTCCAAAGCAGTGCTTAGAAGAGTGTGAGTGCATTGTGGTTGCACTGACCTGAGCTGGTAAGAAACCAGAGGGAGATGAGAGACGTGAGGCTGTGAAAAGGCAGCAGGGCACACGTGATTACTTTCCTCTAGTCTGAGTACAGTCTCAAGGTGTTTGGTTACAGAAAAAAGGTGCCAAATCATCAGAGGGAACAGACTATGATGAGAGCCATAAATCTATTTAGATTAACTGAAATTTTCACCATTTGGCTTCAAGTAGAACTAAATATTTTTTCTTGCAACTAATCTGTTTTGACTTTATGAAAAACATTTTCATTGCAATAAAGTTATTAAAGTCTTAGCACTTACTGTTTTGTAGTTAATATAGGAACTTCTTTCTCCCTGCTTGCTAGTTTCTCTGCAATAAATTTCTTTGCACAGGTCGGCTCCTTACTCCAGTTCTCTTATTACTTCATTTAAGAGAATAATTTATTTTAAACCCCAAACCAAACACAGGATTGAAGAGTAGAGGTTAAGAAATGGAATAAAAAGAAAACAGACCTTCACCTTTCATTATGCTTGTCTTAAGTATCAGCTTTATTAAACTTACTCAGTGTTTAAGTCTGGTTTATTAAAAACCACCAATGTTTAGCTTATGCTATTTTTAAAGCAGTCTGTACTGTGTAGTATTGAATAGACAGTCCAAAGCAGATGAGGGGTTTTTTTGTTGGGGTTTGGTTTTTTTTTTGTTTTTGTTTTTTGTTTTTTGGTTTTTTTTTTGGTCAGAAATCAATCCAACCCTTACTAGCTTGTTCAGTCTTATCCCCCAGGCTAAAGAGTTTGACTTGCAGACCTGACCATGGAAGTATGTTTCAGATTGTAGTCCTACAAAAACAACGAGGGGAGGAGGTTCAAAACAGGGTCAGCGAAGCAGTGAACTTGATGTGTAAACATCTGAAAGCAGGGGTTTTAAGTTCAACACCTACAGCGTGCCTGGGTTTCAATCTTGCTTCATCTGACTAGAACAATCTAAATAGACAACTGGAAATCGCCACTATGGAAATCTTAAACCATGGCTGTCAAAGCAGTGACCAATAAAACCATTTGAACAATTGCAGCTCCCACGTGCTATTACCTATTCTTCAGACACTGACAATTAACTGTTCTTGCATTGATTCAGTCTACCTCCACCTCCTTGCTTGACATGCTGCTACATCATTGCCAACATTTGTTATGTTCCCAGTTACACTCACTTCCACTATTTTTTGCTTTGAATGGACTCGTCTGTAGCAACCACATCTATTTCCAGTTTAAATTTCCATTGAACAACAGAAAACTAAGTCAGGAAGACACTGGCTTCACATTTATTCTTCTCCTTCCTGCAAATCTGCTTTGAACACAGTCCTATAGCTTCAGCTGTAAAAGCCACTATACTTATCCACATCAGGCATGGTGAACCAGAGTCTTTTTTTGAATTGCAGACAGACAGCTGATTCCCTGCTATATGAAGCTTCAAGCACATACAGGATGAAAGTTTTCTCAGGAAAATGACTTTCTAATAAATGAAGATTAATGAGAAATAAAAATTAGGCTGACCTTGGAAAGAGCTCTTACTATCTGCAACAGGGGCTTTCCCATCTTTCACTACAGACTGCAAGTAAAAGTGCAGTAGAGTCAACTTTTAGGTGAAGTTGAGTAGAGAAAGCTCATGTCTTGCTCCTTTCCAAGACAAGGCATAGGCCCACGGATGTGCTCCAAAAATACACTCCGAAACTACTTGATTTCTGTGCTCTTTATTGAAGACCAAAATAATGCATACTGCCACATGCTTTTCCAGCTCTATGACTCATGCTCAACCTTCTCTTACCTTTCTCACAAGTAGATCAATTGAGCACAACAAAATTCTGCTATCCAGCTTAGCAGGAACATGAAATCGTCTGGGTTTACGCAGTTGGTCTTCAGTAAATCTCCAGCAGACAGTGATTATGAATGGCTCACTGCAGTTATCTTGATCTAGGCTAGCTTTCCAAGAGAATTCATGAGAAGGGAAATACCAGATAACCAAGATAAGAACTTTAATGTCATCACTAGTTTGTCGTTATCACTGCAGACATACTAAAAATGCGAGCATGAAATTATTTGGCAAGGACACCATGAAGAACATCAGCAATGCTGAGCTCCATGGATATCTCAAGAATGCAAAAGAAACTGCCTGTGTAATAACTCCTCTTACATTGTTGTACATGAACAGCTCCAAAATTCCTATTAACCATTACTTAGCAAGATTATTCTTAATATTGTAAAAGTCTGAGAAAAGGCTAGTGATGGCAAAAGAAAGGTCTGAGTGTGCACTGTTTCTTCTGCGTCAAGTCTTGTCTAAAGTGCTACATTCTAAATGAAAGACCCAAAGGGCAGACTCCATCACAGCTTTTTTTTAAAACCTCAGTTTCTGCACCAGTCCTTCAGCTCCCACTGCACAACTGAAGTCATTCAAAAATAAAACATTTGAGCAATTCCCACAGAAATATTAGAAACTGAGAGACTTGTTCCCTCTGTTTCATGTGAGCACTAACAAGAGCAGTGACCTAACCTGGCCTTCTTGCTTCAATATCAACAGATCCATTTGTACTAGAGAATACCAACTTGTCTCTCCAGTACTTTCTCCCAGAGGACACAGGCCATTGGGGAGGGCGAGCTAATTTTGTCAGGCCTTCATAACAAAAGTCAAGGTCATTTCACCCTGCACAGATGCTGTAGAACGTGTCTGGCAGTACATCATTTCTGACATTAAAAGCAGCACACATTCTGCTAATGTGAACAGTTCTACTACAGTTTTTTGCAAAGGCCTGAATTTGTCTCTGCATAGACTGAGAAACAGCAGCCAGTATGGGAGATGGAGCAGTAGAGATTCTTCTACTAGAGGCTGCCTAACAACTGCCTTACCCAGCCTTGGCAGGCCTTCCACATCTGAACCAAAGCCTGGAAAGTCTCCACATGTTCAACACCTTGACATTTTAGAACACACACCCCACTCATTGATAACCTGTCTGGCTGAGCAGAGTCAGAGAAACACCCACTTCAGATTAACCAAAAAGGAGTAAGTGATTTTATAGTCTTCTCCCACTGCAAACCACTCTATTCATGAATTCTGAGTCACTTCATTTAGGTCAACTTTTTTATATTGGCCTTTAACTATACATTCAAGTGATGCAAAAGATCCACCATATCCCACGATTCATACATACACATAAAAGCAAAGGACCATTTATAATTCACATACATAGTTATTAAGCACTGGGCATATTTTACTGAGAACCGATGCTGGAGTTTTCTGCAAGGAACAATACAGCAAGTGAAGGAAAACAACTACAACTTGCTAATGTCAGCAGCAGAAACCTTTATGTGAACTGATAGCAATTAGACACCAGAAGGTTAAACCTTGTTCATACTAGTAACAGACCGGCAATTTTTTTTCCCATATATGTAAGCCTATAGGAAATGGTTTAGTTTATAAATGCAAATTGATATTAAGCTCATATCTGCTGAATTTAAACAAAACAAAACACAATGAAAACAAACAACAAGGAAAAAAAATTTAAAAACTACACCAAACAGGAACAAAGAAAAAACAAAAACACAACATCAAAAAACCCAAAGTACTCAAATGAAGCCTTAAGTAAAGGAATGCTGCATTTTAAATGTTCAGTATCATAGTAAAAAATGACAGACCTGCTTTTATTCAAGTACACTTCAATGTGTACTCCCTTTCTGCTTCTATAAAATGGGAGAAAAATCCCAAAGAAGCACCAGAGTATTTAAAAAGATTGGTTTTGTATGTGATTCCATGGTGAAATGTTATGGAAAGGCCGTAGAGAAAACAGTTTTCAAAACAAGTTTGAAAGGCATTAAGTCAAAAAGCTACACACTGAATATTGTAATAACGGTTTTGAATGGATACCTAATTTAATGAGAATGTTTGACCAAAGCAAAGCCCTGTAACTAAAGACTTCTTTACTTCCGTTTCTTCTCTGTAGAATAACATTCCTTTCTTTAGACTGAGCCTCCATACTTAAAGTCACCGTGCAACTGTCCCTTATTCTGATCACATAGCACCTAACCTCAAAACTAGGCTATAAAAACCTGCCAGCTTCCTCTGCTCTTTAAAGCAGCAATGCTAATTGAGCCAGAATTATGAAATTCCACTTCTACATAAGCCTGTATTAAATGCTCTTCTGGTTTCCATCCCTTGATATTTATCAAAATAGTTTAGCACACTGTGGATAATTATACTCTCCAATAAAAACAAACAAACAAAACCCAACCAACCAAAACAACAAAAAACCCAAACAAACAAAACCAAGCAAGCAAACAAACAAAAAACGAACCACACAACCAACCAAGTAGGAGGTAGGACACATCCTCATTTTATCAGTCAACCATGTATGCCGAAAGGTATGATGCCCTCTCCCTCTAAAAGCCACTTGTCTCTGGGTGGCCTTTGCACATAGATTCTGTGTAATTTTTTGCATAGGTACACTATCAAATTCAAGGATGGACATTAAACAGTTCCCTTAGCAACAAACTTTATGAGCATTCTTTGAATATGAAGAGAGGATTTTTTTTTTCTATAGAGAAGTTCCTTCTGCTTAACAGCAGCAGACAGAGGATGACTTTCAAATTCCTGCTTGACACAGTGCTCCCTTTATTCCAGGCTACATATTTATAAAGTAATGTTACAGTTCAAGGACTTGGAAAGCAAAAGATAGAAGCTGCCAGCTACAGGCTACCAGAATTGCTGCACCATTATCCCTGTTTGTGATGATGGTTTAGGCCACACCATTTATCTCAAGACACTGTACAGCAGAACCTCACAAAAGCCTACTGGGACCCCATGTATACAGATAACGAACAGGAGAGCAAAGGCAGGAACAGCCATGAGGAAGGAGGGAACCTCTCATGCTGGCTTTGTTGTTGGAGATGCTGTAACATTAAACCACATCTTAATCAATTCTGCCTGGTAAGGACAACCCTTACATAAGATTGAAAGCCCAGAAAGCACATCAAGGAGAAATACAGATTTAAAATCATGACAGCATCTATCTTATCAGTATCAGCCCCATCTTTAAAAAATAAAATGTGGGTTCTTCCCAAGTGGTACCACACAGGCACCATTCAGCTTTCAATTCTTGGGATATTCCCTCCTTGTTTAGGGATTTATCAAATAGCTCTCATCAGCAGGCCATTGCAGTGGTTTATGATTATACCTCTTCATTTCTTCAACTGATTTGTAATTGTGGTTTTTTGTTTCTAATACACAACAGCCAAGCATATGGACATGTCCTTTAGGCAGCTGGGTTGCTTTCACCTCTGTTTCACTCTTGCAAAGCATCTCCCTTTATAACTGATAGAAATGCACCAAGATGCTGTTCTGAACACAAAGCCCTCTTCAAAGCTTGCTGACTAATGTTGCATTGCTAAGTAGAAACTGTGATAAAATAAAGACAGATTTTTAACTACTTCTGAATGCTAAGCCTTGTGCTGGGTGGAAACATTCCGTGCATCTGTTAGCGTGGATGCTTTTTGCACTTTTCATTTCAGAGCACTTAAGATACAAACTACACCTGCAATTTCCAATGTTACAGACTGCACTGACCCTTTGGTCCAGCAGCTGCCACACATAAAGCTGGGTTAATGAACAAACTCACATGGCATCAGCACATCACTGCCATGTCTCCAGATGGAGACATTTGCTCCTCCTCCTACATAGAGCATGACTACTGATGCGGGAAAGGTCAAATGCTAAGAATGGAAACAGAATTATTCTGCCCAGGTAGCCAAGAAACCTATTCTCTGACATGGGAAAATATATTCTCCCACGTTTCATTCATTTTGCTGCTAACAAGAGCAAGACATACTGGCAGAATAGAGAAGGAGCTATATGAACTCATCATTGACTGGAAACCAAAATACAGCTGGCAGGTCTAATTTTAGTCCACCAGGCCTGACAAAGCCCTGTTAAACTTCATGCCAAGGAAAATAACACAAAGAGCTTCTGTGATGAGCTAATAGAAGCTTCACATCGGAATTAGAAAGGATATAAAATGGTAGAGGACAATTAAGGAGATGGAGCTCACCTAGACCAGTGAAAAAGTGAAAAGAAAAGCCCTCCAGTATCGGAGCATTGGCAGATCCTCTGCTTCTGCTGTGGGAAGTCTCAAGTGAGAATTCTCTTCAACTCTTATCCCTGAAAATTAAGATAGTTACAATACATGAAAAGCTTCAAAGCCTACGGAGAAGAACAAGACAGAAAATGGAATGTTACAAATTAAGAGCAGTGCCCAACTTAGTTTGATCATTTGACATTAACTGACTCAAACTCCCTGCTGCATATACCAGCAGGAGTCCAATCAGGTCCAATGAACAGTACAGCAGAGTTGCTCAGAAACAGGAATTCAAACTAATAGAAGTACTAGAGCAAATTTTCCTAACAACTCAAACAGAATATTTCTGTATCATTAAGTGCTCATAAGCAAGGTCTGCCAGCTCTTCTTTTGTTCCAATATATAATCACTACAACTAGGACATTCCTGATGGATACTTGTCTCTCCTGGCCTAAAAATACCCACAATGGATCCTACCACTTTCTTGAGCAATGTTTTCTGCATACTCCTCCCAGCATTAGGGTTCATTTTCCAAGAAGTCTTAAGTTCCCTTTCTTCCTGTGTAAATCCTACACAGGATGGCTATCTGAACTAGTCACCATGTAATACTTCAGCTTCTTTGCAGATTTTGTAGCATATATTACTTGTAATTACAGTACTTTTAAAACCTGCCCTTTCCTACATCAAAAGCAGGTCTAACATACTTAAGCTAATGTGAAAACAAACTTGCTGCCAACACAGCAGAGAACATTTTCTCTTCACTGCCAACCTCAGCTGCTTTTGAAAACATAAACATGCCCCAGAATTTGGTAAAGATGTATAGCATTTCCAGTGCTCTAGCCATCTACACCAAATATATACTGGCTAGTAATGGAAAAAGTGCCCTGGGGGACCTATGAGATTTGGTAGCTTTGCTAAGGCAAATATAGCTATTGGCATGTTTTGCTTTATACAGGCCTTCAGAATACAGTTCAGTCTGGAAACATCTATATACATCTTTGGACATCTTAGTGGGTTTTACCTCATGTCTAAATGACTGGTTTTCTCCAGGTGTGAAGAACTTGCCATCTACAGTCATATATATACCAGCACAATGGGTTCAACCTCTACAGCAGATGGTATAGCCACCTGCAAGGCAATACCAGCTCTCCTTCTTTCCTGAAGGTTTAAATACTTAAAAAAAAGAAAGGAAAGTGCAAGTCTTAAAATTCTAAACTGAAAGGACTTGATGCTGGTGGCAACCTAAGGACCATCTGTATCTAGAGTGCACAAAGAACTAGTAGGTATAAGCTACTTAGACATGCACTTGTGAATTTTTTTCTTTTTTTTCTTTTTTTCTTCAAAGTCAATAAAATTTTGGGACAACACAACTAGAGATAGGGATCAAAAGCATTTCAGATGATTCCCTTCAGAATCCTATTTCCTATGTGATTTGATATGGCTGAAGAACAAAGCCACCCAGATGAGAGGCTACAAACCAAAACAGACACTGGAAACTGTCATCCCAGAGTACAGGCTCCCCTGTCTGCAGTCCCGGAGTCACACTCAGATAGAGCAGGATGCAGTACCAGGGTTAACAGATGATTGGATAATATTTTGCATGCGCAGATGACACTCGTGCACAGAAGCACGAGCATGACTAACGCCAGAATGGGCTCACTGGCTTAGCTAGTTGTATGTGATCAGAACACAACCAATGACAAGAAAAAACACCCTACACAGCTAAATCAAGATTTCAAGCAGCTTTTTATATTTATCAGATAATATTAACAAGGAGGCTAGAATTGCAACTCCAAATAGCAATACAATTAATAATCTAACCCCTTCTCTATCATGTTTGAGGCACGGGACTGAAACCTGATCGCTCACAAAAGTCTGTACTAGTGACTTTTCAATGCTTAAATTAGCTATTAAATGTCTTCTAGTTTTGCTAAGACTTAATGCACTTTAAAAGATGTTGTCTGCTGTGCTACAATTTATTTACTTATTTATCTATTTATTACCTCGCTTGGTGAAAATGAAGTGTATGGGTAAGAAAACTACAAGTCTTAAAAAAAATAGCTTTAGTAAACATCCATCCTGAGCTGTCTATAATTTCTCCTAACCACGCACTGCCAGAGCTATGTAAGGTTCACCTTGAGAAACAGATATGGAATTCTTACAATGTAGATGGAACAAGAAATTATTGTTTAATTGTAAAGGTATTTTGACACCTTTTTCAGGTAGCCTTTCTCCAAGTGCAGATTTTAGCATGCTTACTTGCAGAAAAGGTGCCCAACTCCCTCTGGTACAACATCAATTAGTCTATCTTTCAATTGATGTTAAATAGATTATATGGTATGATTTGTTTGGTTACCCTACTTTCATAAAAATCTAGTGGGCTTCAGGCTCAGTGTGTGTTACCTTTGTCATTTTCAAAGAAGAAATTCTTGGAGTACTGTCTGATCTTAAGAAAAATCCCTTGCTGTGTGGTGTACAAGGCTGGCTTACCAAATTTCCAGTGCAGTTCAAATAGAAGAGTTTGGATAAATGTGGCCATTCACCAGCTGTTAGTATACATGCAAAACATGCAACTAGAAAACATTAAACACTTTCCCTTTTACAGTAGTCTAATCCAAAATATCTAATTTAGCAATTATATTTTTCATGATGAAAAATAACACTAGGAAAGATGTTGTTTGTGCAAGGATATTTAAGCTAAACAAAATTACATATAAAAATTTAGGTTTTATTACATGTATTGATTTTATTAGACCTCTCAGCTTTAAGAAAAATGCATGAGTTAGAATTAGATTTACTTCACTTACAGCATAATTGATTTCAGAAAGGTACTGAGTTTAGTTTTATATGCTCTGATAAACTGCTTCATATCCTGGATATGCTTCCAGATAAACTCATTAGTCCAAACTTTTTAAAAAATTGGGCAAATTATCATGCTGGCAGTAGAGGCAGCTCAGCAGAACACAGCTTCCTAGCTAAGGTCCCCACCATAAGCAGTGGGAGGTCAATACAGAAATGCACAACTTAAATTAGAATTAGAATCTACAAAGCTCTATTTCCTTCAGATCTCGATACTGTATACTTTTAGAAGTTAAAGGTACCATCCTAAATGCAGGTTTAAGATTTTTCTCTCCTTGGCCAAATCTATTCGTTCCAAAATTGTTAGTAAATAACTTGGAAACAAGGAACCTTGTCTTCTTGGGGGTTTGGGAAGCACAGAAGCTTCCACTGCAGGAAACCTGTTACTTAATTTCAACAAGAAGGTTAATACAACTTCATATGGCCACCTGCAAATTCCTGAACCTTCTAGGTGTATTATAATCGCCTCTAAATTTGCTACAAATATTAAGGAGCTAGCATCTTTCTAGAAAGACATCATGGCACATGCCAGTTTAACTCAGATTTGCACACTTCTATCATTTTTAATAGTAATGGAGACTAGAAATTACAATTTAAAAGTTTGCCACAGCAGTTCCACTTCAATATATAAATACAGAAGACAAACCACTGAGATATCTATAACTACTTGCCAATGTTACATTCAGTAATCATACTGGAAGACATACAAAACCCTCATAGGTGATCTACAGATGCATGCAGCATACCGGATCTTATACACTGATACTTAAACATGAAATTTGGATAAATAACAAAATGCACCCCACTCAACCACACAAGCCTCAAACTTTCAAGTTACCTTTTAAACAAAGTCTTTCTGGCTTCTAACAAAAGCCTTCTAACACAAGTCCTGCATTTCTAAATTTCTGGGAAACATTAAAAAAAAAAACCTGGTGCTTTACACTGTGGTGTTTATATAATTGTTTTCTACGTATACAGATAAATAACTTTTTTCAGTTTATATAATACACACAACAAATAATTCCCATTCATTATATACTCAATTTTCAGCCAAATCTGACTTCTCAGTTCATCAGTTTCTAATACAACTAAGATTAAAATGTTAACCAAAATTTTTCTTAGCCCAGTGAAAATATTTTTCTGTGTTTTGTACGTATCACAGAAGTTTCAGCAAGAAGTCCTTCCCACAAGCAAAATGCATAATTTGCCATAGTTTAGTGCTTACTCTAAGGAATCAATAAAGGTTGCAGCCATCCCATGAGAAGTCTTATTAAAATTCTTAAATTAAGGGGCGACAAGCTTAAATTTCACTTGAAATACAGAAGCATCACAGTGTGCTTCCCTGACAAGCATTATAATATTTTTATTTACAGTTCCTGCAAATCACTTCAGCCAGAAAATGTCACTTAGAGATGGGAACTGTTTTGCTTACTTACACATAATCTCAACGACTGCATTATTAGCTATAGTCCCACAGAGGGACTCCTCCACAATAATGGTTTGAAAGTCTGTGCCTCATAAGTGTGAAGGTGCCACTTGATCAATCGTTTCCCAACACTGCTTTTACAAAGCATTTATCACAGAACTTTTTTCTGAGTTTACAGCATTCATTTTTATGTCCTCTGGTTAGAGGAAGAAGAACATCACTGCTATCATGCCTATTCTATTTCTCAAAATAGTTCACTTTCACTGAAACATACGTATTGGAAAACAATAGTTTGAGTAAACTACATTACTATTGCAAGCAATACAGAGTGTGTCAAACCATCATATTTATATGGAAATTAAATTCCCTTTCGAAAAGGCATGTTTCCATAAACTCCAGTTGCTGTCCACTGAACCTAGACATTTGCCTTAAAAAAAATCCATGCATTTAAATTTGAGATAATATTTTCAGCTTGTGATTTTCCTCAGTTGTTTTACTAAAGCAGGGGCTGGTTACTGGTTATAGACTGACCTTTCTCCTGAAAAAAAAACAAACCCAAAAAAAACAAAAAACCACCAACCAAACCAAAAACAACTGAAGCAAGTGGAGTATTCTTCAATTTTGCATTGGACAACATCCTATAATGAAAGCTGATCAGAGCGTAAGTGAACCTTAGCACAATCAATTCATTGTAATCCTTTGAAAACTTAGTGTAAAACTTAAAAGGCAGTCAAGCATGCAAGCTAGAAACACTCCCCAGGGCCTGTTAAGCTTTTCAGATTACTAGACAAATGAATTTCTCTATTTTTACTTAGGACAAAACTCACTTCTATTAAAAGAATTCAAAACTCAGCCCCTTGCAAGAATAAGAAGGATGGAACATTTCTTCAGAACAATCATGAGTTTGATACAAGACCAATGGTAGCAAAAAGTAGCTTTAAAACAGACTGAATTTTCCTTATTCTAAATGCTCAGGGCCCTATGTAAAACAGAAGAGCTCTCAGCTGCTCCATCCAGAGACATTCCAGCAGCACAGATTACCCATGTTTAGAAATATCCAAGCAAAACAATTCTGCTCACCTGACTTATAGGAAGCAGATGAAATAACAGTCAGTGGCTATAAGGAGAATCATAACACTACTTGATTTCTTCCACAGAGGGAAATGGGAGAACAATCAATTGTTAGTCCAGCTACACCCAAGTATTACAGCAGGTTTGCATCTTCCTAAGAGAGAACTGCACTTAGTTGCTATTCAACTTGAGTTAAAGCATTTCTTAGATAACTTGCTAAACACAGAAACAGATTTTTACAGTAAGCCAGAGAAAACTGCTTCAGCTACTTTTTAAGAAGGAACATCTCAGGAAGTCACTTAAAAGTCCAGTTGGCTTACTGGAGTTTAATCAGCAATGTCCCACCGCAGCAAACAAAAACGTGACAGAAAAGTAAGCTGAAAACAAGGATAACCACTATATTGCTTTGCTCCTTCTACAGTTTGACTCCAGAAAAGAAAGAGAATACATCTTGCTGCAGTTTTTCACCCCCTGCTATTCCTTACCTTCCTTCACCTTCTATTCACACAAGTAGATTCGCCCAAGAGCCATAAATCTTCCTGCTACTTGATTTGTCTTCCTTATGACATCAGAACACAACAATACTGCATGAATTAAGAGCAATTTTTCCACTTATAACAATCTCATTGATCTGCTCTTAAGACAAAGGAGTAAAACAGAGCAGAGGCCTATAGATACATAACTTAATTTGGATTATGGTGGTTTGTCCACAATTACTTCTTAATTGTTCTATGCCAAGGCTAGCAGACAAGTTGAAAAGAACCAGCTTGACATTTACCCAGACAGTTCTTACACACTCACAAAGGTGATAATATACGACAAAGTTTTTATGTTAGCTCTAAGCACTAACTGCACAAGCAGACAGGCCTGTAGACAACTTTGATATACTTTGAAATAATTTCTTCATGCTGGAAAATTCAGAACAATAACACCAAGATGTTATAGCCAGCTGCTTAGCCAAGTCTCTCAGTAGGATCATACTATAAACAATTCTTGTTCTCAGCAGCTTCCTACTTTCAGGACCTGTTTGAGGCTACAGGAAGTACTTCAACATTCACTACAGGAACTAAAAAACAAGTTATCACTTATCAGAATTTTACTACTCCAAAGCACTTGGTCTACCTTTTAACATTCAAGCAGAAACTACTCTCTGCTTTTAGTCTCACTGAAATGACTTTCAGGATTCTTTCATCCTTGTCATCTCTTCCCTGATGCCCTAATCTTTCAGCACTCTATTTGTAAAGCCACCACCCACGCTGGCAACAAGCTTTGTAACTCATTTGCCATGTTTTCCAACATGCTAAAGTTCACATTAGATAGCTTACTGGATGGACATCATACTTCTACATGACACATGCTGATACATGACATAATACACTTACTAAAATGCATATGCATATTACTATAATGCCATTTTTGTAATTAGGCTGAAGAACAAACACAGAAGAACATTATCATAGATACTTACAAGCAGATTTTAATTAGGTCAACATGCACAAGCTAGTAATATATGTAAAGACCCATACTCACACTCGGACAACAGGACAGCTACAGCCACCCCCTGAGAAAATTCTAAATTACACTTCAAATGAGGCCTTGTGTAAGCAAGAAACTCCAGAAAGGGAGTAAGTGTGATCATCCAGCAAAAGGAAGTCAAAGGGGAGCAACAAAAACTAAAGGAAGCAGAATGCAGAGATGTAGACACCAAACAGGAAAGGTCTGCAATCAATTTTGAGACCATCTCTGGCAAAAGAAAACAGAAAAATAGACACAGTGAAGACAGAAAGCAGACTGACTTGGTAGAAAAAGGTAAAAAGGTAGAAAAAAAATCCTAGCACAAAAGACAAAGAAATAGCTGAGTAAGACTTAAAGTACGTATCAAGGATTGGGATGGAGTCTAAAATGAGATTAGGTTAAAGACTCAAAACAATGAGGGATGGGACAGCACTGAAAAGAAAACAAAGCTTAAGGCCTTGACCTTCTTGAAATAGAAATTCAGTCTGAAATATATCACCATCATTTAGTGGTAGCTATTCCAAAATTCAGCTCATCCACTAAGAAAAGTTTTAGTTATTGCACACAACTATTCAACTATTCCTGAGGTCTGGAAGTCAGCCAGCCGGCCTGAAAGCAACAGGCTTATCTAAGGTAATTTTCAACCACTGACTTCCTGTGACAACAGGGAAGAAGGAGCAGCTGGGGGAGAAATCGCTGAACAGTTTTTCTTGTGATAATATACAAGCCTTTTGTGACTTAAGAGTTCAGCTGCTAGCTAGAACATACACTGCAGCTAGTAATTGAGCTTCTAGCCTTGTTAAACTACCCACAGCTTCCATACAACTCATTTGCACTGAAATACCCCAAAGGTAGGATTTAAAAAGGGAATGCATAAAACCAAGCTGAAGTGAACCTGCACTTGTTAAGAACTGGGTAGCATTTCTTCCCTCGCAGCTCAGTGCCACAAGGCTGCTGGTTTTAACAGCAAAACACATATTTTTACACAAACCATTAGAGCTTAGTGAGATGGTGGGTGAAGGGACTACAAGTTTTGTACTCCTACTGTTTTCATATGATTATAATGCTTTAGTATTTTTGTGACCTTTCCAGAAAACACCAGCCACTGGTCAGTGACCCGCCACAATCAAAAACATAAATATTAATATTTAGCTCATTCTGCTCAGCAAGAAAGCACCTTTTTCCCTCAGAAGCAGGAAGCTCATAACTATAAGAATACAAACCCTTCAAACTTCATTATTCTATCAGCTGAAGCTTCAATATTGTAAACAGTTGGTCTAATGCCATAATCCTTTAAGAAATATTTTATTAAAGGGTGAGAGAGTATGCATGTAATAGATTAGAACACTTTATCAGTCCTAATCCACAGGGTAGAAGCAATACTGATGTCTTCAAAGTGACTCGGGCTTTTAAGAGAACAACATGAATCTTCTGTCCTTATCAGAGCATGGCCAGACAACTGTGACGCTACACAAGGGCTCTGTTTGGCCATACAGTCCATCTCTGCAGCACAATCTTGCTTCCCAAAATGAGTCACTTAAAAAAAAGGCAACTAACAAAACTCCCGTCCTCCCAGCAAGGCACCATGACACCTCTCCCCATATGTGGCTTCTTCCATTAATTCTTTGATACTTAGGGCTAAACTGCAGGTTGGTTCTGCTGTTTCAGAGCACAGTATGTTTATAGATTATCGAAGTCCTCAGAATAGTTTCCCAGCCTATTTTGCTGGAACCTGTGCCTTCGTTCTCCCACGGAAAAATTCTTTATTTTAACTTAGAGGAAACGCGTGTCTTTTCTGTACTTGTTTGCTCTTCAGCAGTATTACCAGGGAGTGGTAAAGCCTTTTAAGAAGCAAACTGAATTATGAGAATAAAGTGATAAAAACTCATGACCCTTATGTAAATACATAAGAAATGGCCACCTTCCTCCAGTGTGACAGTGGTCACCTGAATCACAGGTACTGTTTCATTCTCCCAAAGGAGGATATTTTACGGGACATCAGAACATGGGGGAAACATTCCTTCCAATGTGAAAACTGCCCTGATGCACACCCAGCAGAATGGGTCTAAAATGCCTCCTATGAATCAGTTCTGATTTAACATTTAAGAATTCAAGGTAAGAATTCATGACCCTTATAAATACCGCTAGCTAAACAGACTGGTAGTAAATGAGTTAGCTTTAGCTCTAGACACAAATAATTCATTTTCATATTACTTTGACTAGTGTTAATGAAGCACATAACTGAGACTGTTAGGCATTTAATTTCAATTAGAATAGCAATTGTGACCTGTTCCAGTATTGATTATAAAAGGTCAGATTACCCATATAGGCTAATGTTCCTTAAACAAAATTAAGGATCCACCCCACAACAATGTGATCTCCAGAGATAAATCCTATCTCAACAATTCATGTGCTCTGAAAAGTACAGAATACTCTGCCTTTGTCTAAGCTATGGTCAAAAATCAAGGTTCTGCAGAATTACTTATATCCAAACAAGAAATGCACAATATCTGGATTTAGATACAGCAAAAATAGCATTAAGGTAATTAATTTCTCTGGCATTATCTTGGCTATTAATTAAATTATTTCTAGTAAAAGAAGTCACCATAAAGGTGGTAATATATTGAAAGAAGTGCCCAGAAAGGCTGTATGATCTTCATCCTTGGGGATATTCAAAACTTGCCTGGATAAATTGCTGAGCAGCCACATCTTACTGAATCTGCTTTGAGCAGAGACCAGAGACTATCACACACAGACATCCCTACCGATTAATGCTACTCTATCTTCAGGACTGAACTTTACCAAATGCTAGAGCTCTACTCTAGGATATTTATGCTTAGAAGCAAAACATGATCAGGAATAAGAACCTTGCATATTTTCTTTCCAGTCCTTATACCAGTCTAATCAGTTCTGTAACACATACGTATGGCAGACATGTATCTCCCTCGGACTAACACTGCAGTAAGTTGACAGGGCCTTTAGCTCTAAAAGCAGGAATTAAATGCAAGACTGTGCTTTCACAGTGAAAAGCCTCACACTTAAAACTCCTTGGGACCATATACTCAACAGTACAGGTGTCATGTGACAGGTAACAAAAACTGGCCTCTATTGCACATCCTTACATGTCCTCATGAGTGCAGTTCTCCCACATGATCCAAAGGGTACACGATAAAACACTTCCTGCATTATACAACAGAAACAAGAGACGTGAACTAAGACACTAATATCTTTAGCCTGACCAGATGACTAAGCTTCTTGAAGTAATTCAAAAGAATTTCACCACTTGCATGGCCCTTAAGAGGTAGTGAAGTACAGGATGAAGAATACTACAACATCAACTGAATTGTAAGGTTTGGATAAGTTCAGTGTGAACAGAGACTACACATTCTGAGGTACCTGCAAATAGATAATAATATACTGATTTGAAAAATTACTAGGGCAGCCTTTGAGAGGGGACTGAAATTGCTATTACGATGTGGATACTAGTGTTGAGTAAAATGGAAGTTGTGATAGACCTTCAAGCATAGGTTATCCAAACTACAGAAGGGTACTACCACAAGGTAGCATAGTTCTACAGTTTTCAGATGGGGGACATGGCAAGCATTGGTAGACAATGAGGTGGGATGGATTGGTTGTGTTTAATTTATATTTAATTTTTTTAAAAAGCATGTAATCAAAGGGTACACGGATATAGTCCTAAAACGCTCACCTGCCAAGGTGTTTGACAACCCATTGCTATGACTCCATGTCCATGATTTAAATGTAAATAAATAGAAGTCTGGCTATAACACATTAACATCCAGGTTTAACGGAAGTAATTTTGCTGCATGAGGTCAGACAGTATCTGCTCTCCAACATTAGCCAATAGCAAATACCAGTGAAGAGACTGGGAAAGTATGTATGTCATTCCCTGCACATTCTCTCAGCCTCTTGCAGTCTAAGACTCAGATATTTTCTGGAATATGCTAAAGAGATTATTATCCCTAAAATGTAAGTGGATTCAGATGATTCTCAGAAGCTTTTGGCACCCATAACATCCTGATGCCAATTTTTTGGCTTCAACACCCTGAATGGGCTTTCCATCTACAAAATATCATCTTTTTCCAGGGCCCTCAAGCAAAATATTCTTTAAAAAAAAAAAATATATATATATATCTCATTACAAGGCTCTTGAATGGCTTTGGCTACAGCATTTTTGGACATCCAGGGCGTCTCTAATAGCCAAAGCTACCTTGCCTACATAATCAGTCTCAGATTTTCAAAGCTAGATGAGACTTCAAACATACCGTGTTCTTCCTTCTACAGGTAAATCCACGAGTATCAGGAAAAGGTAAAGAGATTATTTAGACACGTGAATGAGAAACAGTGTTCTGCATGTTGCAGGTGCTAAGTACCAGAAAAGATCCATAGTAGGAACACAGAGGCAGAAAGCCAAAATTCAGAACCTCGTAAATAACCAAATATAATTATTTCCAGATGTTAAACTTCACACTGGATATCCCTACAGACCCACGTTTTCTGAAAACTTACATAATCCCAAGAAATTTTTGCCTTGGTCCTATTACTATTTATCTTTCATCAACCAAATTACACAATGAATGTGTCTGCTACCTCACCATCTTATTATCATTTCATTAGTGCTAACACTGGACACCTAGAAGAAGTTCCATAGTATCCTAGTTTAGATCATAATGATGCCTTCTAATAAGCATTTCAGAAATCTTCTGAGAACATAAAATCATTCAGATTGGAAAAGACCCTTGGGATCATCGAGTCCAACCATTAACCCTACTCTACAAAGTCCACCCCTAAACCATGCCCCTCAACACCACATCAAAATGACCCTTAAACACATCCAGGGACGGTGACTCAACCACCTCCCTGGGGAGCCTATTCCTGTGTCTGACCACTCTTTCTGTGAAATTTTTTTTCGCTAATGTTCAGTCTAAACCTACACTGTTGCAGCTTGAATCGTTTCCCTCTTGTTCTAGCGCTAATTACCCATGAGAAGAGACCAGCACCAGCCTCTCTACGATGTCCTTTCAGGGAGTTGTAGAGAGTGATGAGGTCTCCCCTCAGCCTCCTCTTCCTCAAACTCAACAGTCCTTCAATCACTCTTCATAAGATTTATTCTCCAGGCCCTTCACCAGCTTTGTTGCCCTTCTCTGCACTCGCTCCAGCATCTTGATATCTCTCTTGTATTGAGGTGCCCAAAACTGGAAACAATACTCAAGGTGTGGCCTCACCAGTGCTGAGTACAGGGGGATGATCACCTCCCCACTTCTGCTGCTCACGCTACTTCTGATCCAGGCCAAAATGCCATTGGCTTTCTTGGCTACCTGGGCACACTGCTGGCTCATGTTCAGCTGCTTGTCAGTTAGAACCCCCAGGTCTTTTTCTACCAGACAGCTTTCCAGCAGCACTTCCCCAAGCCTGTAGCATTGCATGGAGTTGTCGTGGCTCAAGTGCAAGACCTGGCACTTGGCCTTGTTGAAGCTCATACCATTAACATTGGCCCATTGATCCAATCTATCCAAATCTCTCTGTAGAGCCTCCCTATTCTCATGCAGATCAACACTCCTAACACCTAACTTGGTGTCATCTGTGAACTTACTGATAACCTCTGTCCTTATCAAAATCATCAATAAAGATGTTAAACAGAAATGGTGCGAACACTGACCTCTGAGGAACACCACTTGTGACTGGCCACCAGCTGGATTTAACTCCATTGACCACCACACTTCAGGCCCATCTGTCCAGCAAGTGCTTGATCCAGCAGATTGTATGCTCATCCAGGCCATGAGCAGCCACTTTTTCCATGAGAATTCTATGGGAAAATGTAATGCTTTTCAAAAGCCTAGGCAGATAATATCCACAGCCTTTCCCTTGTCAAATAGTCAGGTCATCTTGCTACAGAGTAAGATCCAGTTCATCAGGCAGGACCTGCCTTTCATAAACCCATGCTGACTGGGCTTTACCCCCTGGTTGTCCTCTATATGGCTTGTAATGGCACTGAAGGATGATCTGCTCCATGACCTTCCCTGGTACCGAGGTCAGACTTCCAGGTCTATAGTTTCCTAGCTCCTCCTTTCTGCCTTTCTTGTAGATGGGTATTACGTTTGGTACCTTCCAGTCAATTGGACCTCTCCAGTTAGCCAGGAGCTGACCTGTTGTCTCTTCCTGTTAGTTTCCTCATTCATGATTGCCATTGAAGGGCTAGAGGAAAACACAGCTTGCTTTCCTGATCCCTTAAGCAGCTGTCCCAAAGCTCTAAAACCCCTTAATTGATTTTGGGCTCCTTCTTCCCACTTCATCACTACCCACCTGAAATACTGAAAAGGGGTAATAATCAGAGGCACTTTACTAGGGCAGGAAGTTGATCCAACACATCCCTAACCCATGCCCCAGGGAGGCAGCAGACTTCCCTGGGAAGAGGGTAAGAACAGCATATTGGCCCCTCTGACACCCTCAGCAGAGGGTCACCCACAGCAATGACCTGTCTGCTTTTCATTTTGGAGCCAGTTGTGATGACAGTTGGTCTTTCTGGCATTTCTGGCCTGGGTGAACCATCCTCCTCTCCCAACAGCCAGTTCCTCCTGCAGGACCCCATACCTGTTCTGCAAGGGTAACTGGGAAGGTGGGGGAGGCTGGGAGGGGAATTGCCTGCATTCCTAAGCAGGGACACCCATTTCCATTCCCCCCTTTCTCTGAGGTCCCCTCCTATTGCCTGGTGACAAGAGGGGAGGGGATCCCCTGATTTATGTGGGGCCTAAACCTGTTTCCTTTCTCTCAGGGAGTGGGTCCACCACCTGTCAATCTCTCTCTCCCACTCCCTGATACTCCTCAACCTCTCCACTTCCTCCTTCAGCTCAGACAGCTGGCTGAGCAGATCATTCACCTGTTGACATCTCACAGAGGTGTTGTCTCTGCTCCCCTCCATTGCAAGTGCCAGGCTCCGGCACTCTCTACAGCCAGAGGCCTGGACACCTACATGTTTGTGTGGGCCCTCTGTCCGGGTGCCCAAAGCTTTTCTAACAGCCTTCAGCCAGGTAGCAACCATGGCTGAATCTCTACCAGCAACTGACACCTTGCGATTTGAGGGTCAGTTGGGATGAGTGCCCCTGACCTCTGACCACTTATTTAGAGGGATTGAACTTACCCTGTACATTGGCAGAGGCTCAGCGCCCGGCCCTATGAGCTGTAGCCATAGAAAGACAGAACATTAGTTAGCCTAGTAGGGAACATTCAACACCAACCTCTGCAACCTTGAGGGCATCATTTCCATTCTTTCCTCTTTCATTTTGATTGCAAGCTCTTCCAAACAACCACCACACCTTCATGGAACACCTATATTCAGTATTAGAGACATCCAGAACACCAAGAAATAGCATTTGTCCAAGACCTCCTTGTGCTGCAACTTACACAGCAAGACCTTAAAGGCCATTAACTTTTATATGGAAGCTTTTATAGGGAAGTTATTACAGCCAATATGCCTCTTGTTGGGGATAATTAAGACTCTGTTAAAGGCCTACCAACCTGTGACCACCTAATTAACTTTCAGTAGCAGTAACAGGTATGTTACAGACTACTTGGGGGTAACAAAAAAAAAAAAAAAAAAAAAAAAAAAAGCAAACCAACCACAAAAAATAAGTCAACTACTCAGCTCTTTCACAGCAGGACAGGATTACATCATGACTCAGTACACAAAGGTCATTTTCACCAACAATTTGATAAGACCAAGAAAAAAAAAAAAATCATCACATCTCAGCATAACTTCAGAAAGCCCTTATCTCTCTGCTCAGAATGTAAAAACATTAATTCATTAATTTTCTGCACTCTTGGTAATCAGCTTATAGCTTTCCCTTTGCCATCCAGTAGCTCAAATACCCCAACGATTAGTCAACTTTGAGGTAAATGAAGTAGTAGGGACTGGATTTTGCCTGAAACATCTTGATAAAGCCAACTAGACTCAAAGAACATTAGAAGAAATGGAATAATTAAATGCAAGCCCTATATCTGAGAAATCAATTGGATCTTCTAATTTTCTCTCAACTGACTTTATTACATGAGTGATGCTGACTCCAAAACATAGTGAAGAATTAAAAAGCAAAAAGCCTTCATTAAAGTGGCTTAAGTTGAATCCTTACTTCTAACAAAAGAAGGGGGGGGGGGGAAGGAAAACTCAGGCATGAGGCTGCTATTTGTTTTCTCTCACTTGATAGCTATGCAGTCTTAAAAGCCAGAAAAAGAAGGTATATATAGTAAGTCTGACTTGTTTTGTACTCCTTCCCAACTATTTAGGCATAAACTGTAAGAAAAAAAAAAAAAACAAGTAGAGGACACATCTTCTCAGAGATGTGAAAGTTACTTCCAGAAGTGTCCCAATCCACTTAATTTCCTTATAACACTTGCATCTACCCCTCCCTTTCAGAAGAAACTGACAATTTAGGGATATTTTAAAATAGTGTCACAGCAGAAAAGAATTGAGATTAACCGAAAGCTTGAAGAAAGAGTTGGCAGTAAGAAAGGGAGAACCAGTCCCACTGCTTGGGTGAGTAGACAGGGCAGACATGCATGTCCATCCATAGCACAACCTTCAGCAGGGGGGAAGAGAGAAAAAGATTCCCCCAATTCTGCTGGTTTCATGTCCCTTAATTCCTCCTGAGCCTCAACAGCAACATTTCACAAACACCAGTTTCCCTACCTCTCCTGATTTCACCCTCTAGGCTTTTCAGTCCACTCCCTAGACTTCATTGCTTCTTTTTTTCCCCTACCCTTGTGGTCATTAAAATTTCAACATGCCTATCATCCTGTGTTCTTAGTACCTGTAAATATATACAGTTGGGTACAGACAGTAGAACTTAGCCCTATGCATGCCTGCCCTTGCAGGAAGGCCTAACATTGCTTATGGGGAAGAAGTGAAGAATCCAGGCACCATCAGTCCCTGCCAGAAAAACTGGCCAGAGCAGTAACTAAAGGCAAAAAGGATCACTGGCACAAGAAACCTCATGTGATAGCCTTCATTGTTCTTTTTTAAATCCTCCCTGCCCGGAGTCTGACCAAAACTGCAATGCACAAGTAAGCTTTCTTTTTAAGGAAGGAATTATTTATATGCAGATGCAAATTAGATTCCATGGAATTTTGAAAAAAAATATTTATGTTGAAGGCATGCAACCTCATTTGTCCTCCTTGCAAGTCAAAATGCATTAACATAAACATTGAAATGTTAACCTCAGATGGCCAGTTCCTATTTGCCTCAGCACACTCTACAGGCAGCAACTCCTTTTTAATTGCAATTATACACCATTTGTATTGTGTTATTCAACACTGGTTATACTTGACCCTCTAACCTTGGACTTCTCCAGTACTGGAAGATAGAAAATAGCAAAGAAACTTATCTATGGGAACAAATATCTCCTGTAGCCTTTTGCACATAATCTTTAAAGGACAGGTCCCCAGAAAGAAAGTTTTGCCTTCAGTAGTATGCATATGTCTCTGTCTTCACTTGAAAGCATAAGAATACACAGAGGCAAAAATTGCTACAAACTATGTCAATTCTATTTACCAAATTTGGACAATCAGTCCATTTCTAGCTGAGGAAAAGGCAAGGTGGGAAAAAAGACGATTCTTCTTATTTCAACACAGCATGCACTATCAGCAGAGTTAATAGGTTGAACAAAAAAGCAGCAGAGCATTCAAATCATGTCATTCAAATTAAAAAAAAAAAAAAAAGCCAGACCAAAATCCTAAAAGGGCTTACACAGAAGATCCTATGCATGCACAGAGCAGTCAATTAAGCTTTGTTCACATTATTGCTCATATTTGCACTAGCAAGGCTGTACAAGTCTTTCCAAGGACACAGGTTACCCTAGGAAAATAAAGAAGCAGATCCTCTGTTTAACAGCTTCATAAGAGTCCCCCTCTGAAGTCAGGGCCAGGAACCCAGTATTCTTGAATTGTCCTACTCCAGCATAAAGCTCTCGAGAGAATAATTCTTTCATAACTTCACATAAGACCTAGAGGAAACAGGGCTCACATGTGCTCTTCTCTCTAGGTTATGCTTTGTTTTTAGGGGCTGTCACATGAAAGCATGGCATGAACTTTAGATGTAGCCACTCATCGTGTGTATTTCCTTATGAGAAATATCTCAGCAGTGCTGCAAAAAGATACCCAAGCCAGCCCCAACTCCATGTTAAAAGTAGTGCAGTAGTAGCCCAGTTGCAGAGTAGTATTGCTGCAGCCATGCAGCTTCCAGGAGTATCCAGACAACTTTGTTGTCTCATGTAAGGTAGATACACCCACTCAACCTAGAGCACTTGGACACATTTAAACTAGCTAAAGCAATCAAAGGTATTCGATCTCCTCTTATTTGCTCTGTCAAATATTTTTGCACAATAACAGAAGATTGATTTCAGTTTCCGATCACAAGTGATAATGAACAGTGTGTTAGACAAGCTGAGTTAGAAAATACTGAAAAATAATTGACTTGCAATCCCCTACAATGAATCTGAACTGTGCATTGGTAGCTGGATGATGGACACTTCAGGACTCCAAATGAAGTACACTTCAGATTTCAAAACTGGTTTCTCCATAAGGTATATAATACATCATCCTAACAGTGGAAGAGTACATAAAATTCTGTTATAATCCTACCTTAATTCCCCAAGGCATTGAGATGGCATTATTAAGGGTGTTGCATAGCTGCATAACTTGCATTAATAGCCACACAAGAGGAGAGATACAATTAATTAAGTCAGTGATGCCTTTGCATATTTGGTAAAGCTACACTGAAAACAAACCCTCTTATTTTGAGGTCTTTCTTGCTGCTTCATTTTCAACTGGGGCCCAGGGGGTTATTTCATGCTTCAATAGTTGCACTAATAGAACTGCACTATGCTAGCTGAATGAGATTTCCCTAGTTGTGAAAACCAATGGCTGGAACAGTTGGGCTAATCTGAATTAACCACTACAGCATAAGACACTTGAGTCCATGAATACAAGATGACATTAGCATAGATTCTTACTGAGCTAACTCAAATTTAGATACTGTAAAAGCCTGGAGGGAAATAGGGAAAAGAGTTAATTCAAACTGGAAAACACATCCGACCTACATTTATATTTAGAGACAGCTGTAATTTGTGTGTACAAACACTAGCTAACTCTTTGGTAAAATTCTGACAAGGAAAATAAAGACCTAAAATGAGGAAAAGGACACTACCATCATAAGAATGCCAGCAGGAGGTCAACCTTCTTTAGGTAGAAGTCCTAGGTGTGAACTAGACTTTGCCAGAAGGAATCAAACCTATTTAGCAGTGAGGTTTAATTGCTCCATGTAATCACTCAATAGTCTAAGCTTGAAACTGAAGCAGAAACATGAATGAGACTATACTTGCTGAAAAGAACAGTGACAATCCCTTTATTTACAGTGAACCAGAAAAAGGGCAAAAATACCTGCTTTTGCAACGGCTTCAGTAGCATTCTATTATTGGTTTACAACACATAAAACACGGTAATCCTGGTGGAGTAATTAGCTACATTCTCAAAAAACCCACCATAAAAAAAGTACACCTCTAAGCAGTCTAAGAATAAACAGTGTTCTTTGCTTCTTAATTTAGAGTCTGTCTTGCTGAGATTCGTGGCACGGCTGACACACTACTGCTTCTAAAACTATACCTCTCTGGGACAAGTGCATGAATACAAGCACGTCCCCGAGTTATCTTTTTTGAACACCTACCACTTACTTAAACCAAGATCTTTTTCCTCCTCTTATGAAAAAATCCATTGTTTGCTGCTCTGATGACCAAAACAAGAGACTAGGATCACCAGGGTGATTACTGCAAATCTGCACACTGATCTCTTAATCCTTAGAGACTTCCATTCTCCCTCTGAAGATGGAACATTCATCTACTCAACCCTCAGATGAGTTCTTTCTGTAGAACTCCACTGAAAACACTCTGAACTGCCATTTTGAATTGCCTCTGAGTTCAATTGTTATTTGAAAGATGCTTCCTCCTGTTGTGAATAATGCAACTCCAGAGCATTTACCTTATTGCAGGGGAACACTTGGACACCTAATTCTGAAAGCTGTCTCAAGTTTTCACAGCTGAGGACACATCACTTACCCAGCAGGAACTGAATGGCTTTCTATCTACAGTCCTGTCGTTAATGGGTATTTACAACCCCACTGGCAGAGCTGAGCACTTTGTGAATTAGCTACTTCACAAGTACTCATTTGAAGTTCTATGATGAATAGTCTGTATAGATAGTTCAGGTTATGAATCCCATCCTTCCTGGATGACTCCTAAACATGCTAGGACAATTCCTAATCTGTCATGATAGTTCAGTATAAACACTTGTGTAAACAGAGTTTCAGAAGCACTGAGTTTATTCCAACTGGTAGGAAAACACAGATTCTTTGCTTCAGGCCAGTCACTAAGAGCTTTTAGAGCCCCGGTGATCGGGATGCACAAAAACTTGGCCATACCCCTAGTATTAACCAGATGAGTAGAAGCAAAGAGAAAGGCAGCAAAAGATTTGTCATATTCTTTAGATACCCCTCAATATTATAATGACCTCACACAGATGGCATTGGCTTTGCAGCCTAACTGCAAATAAGAATTTACATGCACATTTTCCCCTCCCGCGTTAAACTCAGATCAATCTGAGAAATATTAAGAAAACAGAAAAGTTTAGGATATCCTTAAGTAAGAAGCACATAACAGGAGAGGGCTGTGTAGCTAAAGCGATAAGGGTTCAGCATAGCAATTATACTCTTAACTAATGAGATTCTCAGGAGGAGGAACTCAATCACATTCATAATACAAAGTGGGGAAACTGATTATGATTTGACATTTACCTGATCAGCATGAGGTCACCAATGAGATTAAGTGACAATGAATAAAAAAAAAAAGGGGGGAAATTAACTGAGCTCTGAAATATCAAAAAGTTCTGAAAATGATAAATGTGCAGATAAGTTGCTAAAAAATGCATCTGGATAACATTAAATCTACACTACGGTATTAAAACTTACAGCTAATAATTTAGAAGTCAGGAAAGACCCAGACTGAGTTACAACTACATGTGCAACTCCAAATCATCCTGTACCTCTCTGTAGACCACAAGTTAGTCCTTAACTAAATAATCAGTGTTTTCTTTTTCCTTAACAGAAGCCATACCTCACTGAGTGCGCAACAAACAGATGAGCCTAAACAGTGTTCCACCTTAGTTTTCAGCGACTTTGGTCTTACTCAGCAGTAGCTAAACACAGCTCCATCCTTTTCACTACATGGGATTCTTCTTAACCTACCATTTCTCTAATCTGGAGTGGTGAGATATCCTGGCTTTTTCTGTGCTACTGTGCAACAGTTCACTGTACAGAGAACACAAACTCTCTGCAAGTCAAATTATGCAATAGGTAGTCAAAACCCCCACAACTTCCGTGTTCAAAATCAGCAGAAGTTCAACCCAGGATTTTCTGCTCCTGTGCTGAAAAGGTACAGTGGGGGTTCTTAGTCACATCCGCTAGGGAATACTTGAAAGATCTCAATATTTCTCTAGCATATCCAGAAAATATGAACTTCAAGGTTATTTCCACTATTGTCCATCATTATCAGCTACATATTGAGCACCTTCCAGAATGAGGACAGCTACTACTAGTTGTTAAGAGAACAGAAGGAATACACTTGTTTCTGTCTGAACTGAGCCACAATCAGGACAAAAATCTTCACATATACAGGAGAACCACATTTATTTATCTAAAAAAAATTTTAAAAATAGTACTACTATTCTATTGTGTGGCAAACCAGCTACCCCTAAATTTCCATTCTGCACTTCTAGGAAAAAAAAAAAAAAGTTTTGAGAAAATTTATATCCTTTAGAAAAGCTTGAGAATAGGTATGGTTGAAAATATAATTAAGCATGGATAGAGATGTACTGAGGTTTTCATATTGGTACTTAATTTAATTTGCTTCACCGATTTTCTTTTTTTTATTGGCACAATTGTCCTCTACTTCAAAGAACATCAGTACCTAAACAAAGAGCCCTTGCCCTGATATTTAACTTATTCTCGTTTACCTTTTTTAAATGGCAGCTCCTCAGAGCAAAGACTGCTTACCTGCAACACTTCAAGCTGGAGTGTAATTCAACTTGGATTCAAGGTATTACAGCAAAACATGTTAGGTCTCCTACCTTGCACAGATGGCACACCACAGTAAATCTCACTCTCATTTGTGGCAGAAGGATGGCAAATATCTTTGGCTTACTAACAAAACGTTAAGAGAGGAATTAATAAAACTTTGCCATGCCATATTTCAACAGCATGGAAGTAAAACTTGTTTGAATAAGTAACAAAGCTTTCAGGAGGACTCTCAGCAAAGGTATTTGATCTTTTCCATGATATTTTTACTCAAGCACTGCATGATCACAAGCCTTACTTAGCAAGGAACATTTATAGAAAAGGAAAACAATGAATCAAAGAGAGACAAATTATGATACCTCATCTAGGGAGCTTCCAGCACCTTGAAAGAGACTGACAACTTTAACAATGACTGGATCATGAGGCCATGAGCGATGCTCAAAAGTAATTAAGGGATGTTTACATTTGTTTCATGACTCTATACATCACTTAGGCTCCACCCAGAATTCACAAAGCTGTACGAATTTGACATGGTGTCCATAAAAGCAGTTAACTTACTTTGGAGGTCCGAGATAAAAATCTCCGATCAGCATTCTTCAGCAGAGCAGGCAACACAGAAGGGCAATTTAAAAGAACTATTAGGCAAAGTAAACTGCGTGACAACCAAGTCACAATCCCTCTTCAGAACAGACTGTCTAGAAAGCTTAGGTCAACAATCCCCAGCTGAAAATGTCACCTTGTAAAAAGATGAAAAGCAGCCACCTGCCTTCAATTTATGTAAGAAACACTCATCTTTTATACCAAAATATACAAGGTCCTTCTAGTATCAAAAGAACATTCCCTTTCTTCAATGCTAAGTGCGGCACACACCAAGGAATTTTATCTGTAAGGAGACTGGCATGCAGGAAAGAAGTTTTGAAGTGCTTGCCATCTCAGCAGGCCAGTGCAAGACTGGAGTATTTCATGTTGAGTTGGCAATTGTGATGTACACATGTGTTCAAGAACTAATGTCAAAATGAGACATATAACCCTAGTGTTTTATATTCCAAACAGCCAGTATTCAAGTGCTACCATTTATCTCTCCAAGCTTTTTATACAGTTTTCAAGCCTTGACTTGTGCAACATCAAGTGTTTTATACTCACAGGTAGTGTTAAAGTCTTGATTTATACCTCAGTATTTTATACTTACTATTATGCTATTCAAGCCTTTATTTATAGCTGGGTTGAGAGAACGAATTCAGATAAAATACTGTTCAGCTAAACCTTCACCCTCTTCCTGAAGCCAACACAGACTAACCTATTCTTTAGGCTTAGACAGCTAAGCCCAAATTTTTGCCCCACTTTTGTGGCAGCTATTTCTTTCAGAAGAATCCAAATTTCTCTCTGGTTTCTTCTCAATAATCTACAGAAGAGATGCTGAAACTTTAAGGAGCTGAATCAAATTCATTGAACGTAGGTTGCTTTGCCTCTCACAGAGCTGGAAGTCAGTGGATATGGTAGTACCTCTGCAACTCTCAGTATTTCTTAAGTATACCTCCTAATTTAGGCTCTTTTAAGAAACATTAATTACAGTTACATGTCTTCCAAACCCAATCATTATGGTTATTTTATGGTAAGATTATGTGGGTTTGCAAGAGAAGTTCAAAGCTTTTGAACATTATGGCTTTTAAACAAACAAACAAACAGAAGTACTATTCACTTAAAAATGAAAAAGGTCTTTATATCTGTCACTAAGCCTTTCAATCAGAATTTCCACTTTCAGCCAAAGCCATAGAACACGAAGAAAACATGAAGAGTTGTTACCCAGATTTATTGCATTTGTCTAATCATGAAGCCTTAAACACAAAACCCTTTGATAGAAAATGAATTCACTTGGACTATGAGAGGAGTATTAGCACAGATTCCACCACTCCCATAGCACCGCAGCCACACAGACAACCCGTACTTCCTTCCAGCACAGCTTCTTACTTCGAACTTGGGTATAGCAGATTCCCAAGGCTGTGCAATAGGTTTCTAGACCTCTAAAACCACTAAAAGCTAGTTTTATCAGATACTAGGTCTTATTTGTAGAACCAGCTCATGTGAAGCCTCAAAATGCTCATTTTAAATGGCATTGGACAGAGGAGGGCTACTAACCAACAGGATGGATTGGTTTTTAATAAAAAATTCTTCTCCAAATAAAGAGCCTTTGCTTAAGGGATTCTTTCTGCAGTAAGATGATTACATCTAAACCCCAATAGTACTTTTGCACTTTCATTGCTTTGACTGAAAAAAGTAGTTCTATATGCTAAGTGGCAGCCTCATGCAAAGAAGTGAGGGCAAAAAAAAAAATAATTTTCAGGAAAAATCGAGGGACTTAAGTTTACAGAGAGGAAGGGCTGGCTTACACAAGCTTCCTCAGGTCTAAAACACAGCATGAAACCACCTCAGCAACCCTGCAACAATGGAAAGGTAACAACTACAGATATACCTCTCTAAAATTACTTCAATTTTTCAGGGAAGCTTATCTTAACACTATCATCCTATGTCAGCTCCTTATTACTGACTTGTACTGCCACTGCAGAATTTCAGCTAAGTTTGACCCCCCCCCCCCCCCCAAAAAAAAACCCGAACCACGAAAGAGGAAAAGTCAGCAAGACATAATGTTCCTCCAAGCTTCATGTACATAAGCAGCAATAGGGCAGATATCCCTGCTGAAGGGAGATATGCAGCCTCCACCAAATCTTTACTAGACTCAACATTATTTCAAGACAAAAAGAAAAAAAAAAAATATTCTTCCTTCTAGCTCCACTTCCATTAAGCAGGATCTGCATGAGAACAAACCCCCAAGAAAAGATTTGACTAGATACGCTCTTCAGACAAATGCTTAAATCAAAAAAGAAAAGTATAAAATCACTTCTGGAAAACTGGCATGTGAGGATGGAAGATGTAGTGACGATGAGGACATCCCGAAGAGATTTAGTTTGATAACTATTTTCACACATTTGCACAGAGCATAGACAGTTGACTCAGCCTTGGTACAACTGAAGGGTTAGAAGCCATAGTACACTAATTAGCTCTCACCAAAAGAAACACTTCATCTCATACCTGCTTTGAGAGACTTCTATTACTGTCCTTTCACATGCATTACATACAAAGACACAGTTGTGCTCAGCTGTACCAGAAGGGGAAGAATGACAGTAAAGACACTGAGTTACGCAAGCCACAAAAGATATAGGCAGCCAACTTGGGACAAAAACCAAGGCCTCCTAAAGACCAATACAAGAATTTTACCTGCAAAACTATTTTATTGCTTTTCTGACTCCTCTCTAGCAGCTTAATTCCCCCATTATAAAAACATCTGTTATGTTACAGCCCCCTCATCACTTTCTCCTGAAAGAAGCCATTTAAGCCTATATTCCATAAAACTTTTGAATGAATTCCAGGTCATCACTGGCACTGTACTCAGATAGCACTGTTTCCTCCAAGGTAATTTTCATACTTGGATTACCTCATAGCTTGAATCATCTTCTAAAAGCAGCCCACAACAGCAGCACATGGCATGGAGCAGTGCATTTAAATAAAATACAGAATAACACAAACCTGCGTTCACAGGAGTGTCCTCTGCAAAATCTCATTTGCACAGACTCAGACAAGGGAAAAAAATTGTTTTATTTTTTCCTTCCCTAGTCATGTTAGCTCCTTTTAGATATCATCATAATTACTCAACTACAGTATCTCTGCAAGCCATTTTACCTCAGTTTAAGCATCCCGAAATACTTTTACTTACTGAAATTCTCAAAGTTGCACTTTGTTGGGGACAATGGTAGCAAAATGTATGGTCTGTTCTGTTTTATACATTTTTCCTCTTGCAGCATACATTAACAGGGCCAAAGATGGACCCCACATACTAAAATGACAAGCTAGGAGGTGGTCAGCACCCTTGGGAAAAAGAGAAGTTAAAACACTTGAAAAACTGCTGCAAAGTTTCAGGCAGTTGACTGTCACTGACAGAAAGTTGTTCAGAGCTACAGGAGCAAATGGAAAACTACAAAAGCCTTGATCTCCAAACAGGTAACATGGAGCTGATGGGTAATAAGAAAAAGACATGAGAATAAACCCCACTACTCTTTATGCACATTTTTATACTATGTCAATTGTGCCCTGTTTAGCAATTGTCTGGAAGTTCCTGACATGCTAAAATGACTACTGAATATAAGACACTGAAAACAAGACCCAGTAGCTTTTAGGAATTTTTTTCTGTAAGCCACTCCAGCTATTGTAGGCCATAACCTCTCTGAATCCAAGCACCCACACTTGACACAAAGCTGCATGCTCTGCCAGACAGCACACTTTGTATCCCCCATCTTTGGTACACTGGCCACTTTAAGCTAGTTTATTCCACCCCTCTCTCCTAGTCTAAAAGGCTGGCTCCATCTTTCCAAGACCTTAATGTTCCACAGTACAAGTGAGACAGTGCCTTCCAGGCCATTTCTAGGGGAATGGAACCGAGAATCCTCAAAGCCAAAAGCCTCACATAGTACAACTTCAAAGATGCTACCAAGCACCAACAGTTGAGAAGTGAAACTGTCAGTGTGCTCTGTGTCTGGGGTGCAGAGGGGAACTGCTGCAATTTAAATATCCCAGATGGGAGACCAATTACTTAAGGATACCTGCTTGCAAAATATTGTTAAATGCAGCTTGCCAAGTCCAATGCTACTCTTCCCTAGAGGCAGATCCACAGCTGCTGGGAAGTGTCATCTCCCAGCTGTCACTGTTCCTAGCTTCAGTGGAGCTAAGACACCTCACAGTAGCTGCTGCAGATCACTGCTACAGATCTGCCCCAAGGAGAGGGGAGAAGGAGGAGGGGAAGAGCTGCCTACCATTTGAATGTCTGTTCTCTTTATCTCCCTTCTTGAAGCAAAGAAGCAGTACCGACCTTGTGCTCTACCAAGTAATATTGTAGGTGGAGTGTTTGGCTTGCTACGCTTTGTGTTGCAACATACTCTGTCTCACACGTGTGGGCAGAGATCAAGGTTAACATCCATAGTATGACTGGACTGTTCTTCTCCCACTCACACCAGAAGCACATTTGAAAACTCCTTGGCCATGGGACTGTCTTCAGGAGCAAATTCAAGCGCTTCGCATAAGAGTCCTGAAAGCTATCTCAGTATTTGGCCTATAACTACAGTTACATTTCTTTCTGGGTGCTGCAGTTTACCAGGAGGTGGACGAGGGCTCAGCCAAAGACTTTTGATAAATGCCTTGTAACAATGCAATACCCAAGGGCTGGAAGCTGGTAGTCACATGGATACATACAAAACTGTAGATTAAGCAAGCACAGTAGTAACTAAGACCATCAATTCCTTAAGCAACATTGTTTTATCATTTCATTAAGTAGTCATGGGTTTTTTTTTCCAAATTGCACAGACAGGCTGGATTTCCTAGCTTCCCTGGAACATATAAAACAGCATTCTGGGTAATTTGACACATTTGTGCTGTAGACAGTTTCAAAATTCCACAGATAAAGCAGTCAACACAACAAAAATAAAGACTACAGAAAACTAAGCCTTGCTGACACCAATCTAGATATTAGCATTTTCCTGAATTGTCCTGCCTTAAGAGAAGAAAATTTACCCTATTGTGTATTATAAAAGATTCCAAGTGGAAAAACTCCCAAGAATTCAGCAACAGAAGCAGAGGTGTGAAAGAATTCAATAGGAAAAAAAAAATCTAATAACCTAATTTTTTTTACCTTCAGTGCTAGTAAGCAGACCATTTACACTTTGCACATAAATCTCAGAGCCCAATGGCTTCCATTACAACGAATAAACACACAACCACAGAACAAACCGCAAATTGGAGATAAATAAAAATACATAGCGTAAGAGAAATAAAAAGCAGAAATGCATGATTTAATAGTAGGAAACTGTTTTACCCTGTCATTTATCTTCGCTTTTCCTGTATAGATCGACCATATACTAAAACATCAGAAAGCATGCCCCAGGGCCAAAAAATGCCAGATCCAAGATTCTGTGGAATGCTTCAGGGACCCTGTCTTGGTAAGAACACTGGAATTTGAAAAGGAATGGGTTGGGTTCAAAGACTCTGATAATTGAGTACTTACCTATATGGAAATGTGAGGAGTCAACCTTGCCTTCAACCTGGTTGTACCATTTCAGAACAGTGTTAACCACTTCACAAAGCTGAATTCAAGACATAGTCTGTCCTCATTACCATATATAGGCCGCTTACAGGACATCCAGTTATGGGTGGTACAAGTGATAGAAACAAAAGTTTTTTCAATCTGCAATTGTACAAACTAATCCCAACATAAAACAAAGCCTGTATAGATTCACCTCCTCCAAAGTTCTCCCACCTGCACCAAACCTGAAACTTTATGCTCCCCTTTCAGTCTAGAATACAGAGTAGTAACAACACAGGTGTCAATCATGGAAGAACTAACAGGCTTCAACTCCAATCTTGGTGTCTCTGCAATCTTAGACTTCTAATTAGTCCTAGGTCACCTTCTATATTTGAACAGCAGGTATTTCTTCTCATGTATTCTATAGAGTCCCTTCCAAAATAATCCTCATGAATACTGCCCAAGCTCATGTTCAACAGGCAGCTTCTAATCAAACCTCAAACTTCATCAATCCCAGGAGGCACTTTGTCTGAACCAGAACCATGCCCCACCGGTGTATCTCTGTATACATTAATGTACTGATTACATTGTACAACCATTGTGCTTTTTTGGGGCTCAGTTACAAGTGTTTACTCATCATCTACATAAGCTTCTGTTGTCATAGGAACCTCCTACAGAAAAAGGCTGAGTAGATGATGACATACTTAAGACTCACGTGTTTCTTAGTCCTTCGGAAAACTCTCTCTGACACTCCACTCACACAATACATACACTGAGGGCAAAGTATTCATGTTATATCAAAGCAGACTTGCTGGCAAATCACATTTGACCACCATCAAGAGAGCGGCATCCAAGTCCTTGGCACACCATGTTTGCTATGCTATGTCAACCATCACACAGGCGAAACTGCCAGCACTAATAGGCAAAGCAGCCTGACATTTTACCATGTTTAAAACCTCATTTAATCACTGTTCCCTTTCCAAAGTCATTTTGGATGACATTTCCCACAAAGACTGTCTCAGACTTGGGGTTTTCTTCAAGCCATGCAGAAAACGCTTATTTGCTCAATGAAAAAAAATACTGTTTAGTCAACATTTTTAAACAACTGTTAAGTCAAAAATCTTTTATATCCATCTGCTTTTACAAAGAGACTAAAAATTATCAAGCTGTCAGAAATGTTTCTTTTTTAGCCCTATAAAAATTTTTCAAGTTTGGCAGTGTTAAGCCTCTAAAGCTGCAGCTTGCCCATGCTCTGAACTAACAGGTTAGTATCCGACAGCCCAATTTCCTGAAGTTACCATCTGCCCTGGTCATTCTTGAATTCAAGACTGAGTAGCATTTCCTCACAGTAGCTGCTTTCAGTGCCTATCAAGCCAGACTAAGGAAAAGAGAACCAATTCATGCATGTCTGCACTTCTATCAAGGTTCAGACTGTTTATGCATAGGAGAAAAAAAAATTCAAGTCCATTCAGAAACAGACTTCATGAACCATAAATCAGAATCTGAGCACAAAGGTAATGTACTTAATTGCATCTTTCTATTCCCCTGTGCATTCAGGTCACTTAAAATTCCTCTGAAGACCCAGCAAGACTGCATTTAGCTACTTGCTCTCCTGCCTTTATACAATGGACAGTAATGCTGGAAGTCAGACGGCAAATTCTTAAGCGTCTATTTTAAATATTTTGGTACACAAATGTCAGAGCTTCAAAAATGCAATAAAAATCTACAACAAACCAAGAAATAATCAGTCTTATTTCAGTGCATGCAATTAAACTCAGTTGCATGCAATTAAACTCAGTTACATGCATGCACAATTTCAGGTACAAAATTACTGATCACAGTAACATGCATTTCTAATTACACAAGTGCATTAATTGGCTCTTGTCAGCTTATGTTTATATTACTCTGCAAGTCTATCAGCTTAGTGTCATTTTAAAATAATAACTCATATAAGTTGTACCTATTTTTACTGGAAAGGAAGGGAAAATATGGGGCAGATATTCCAACTGTTGCACAGAAGTTAGGAAAGTGTTACCTGCTAGTTATTCACCTGACCACAATTCTGAAAGTAGGAAGTTCTCTGCTTCATGGAAATATGGAATATTTTTCTTGCCAATGAATACAAGCAAAATTCCCATCAGATATAACATGAAGGGAAAAAAAAATCAACCTATAACTATCACATGCAGCATTAAACATCATAGAGAATCGTCAGCAAAACAGAAAGTTCCTACAGAGCAAGGATACTTTCATTACCCTGTCATCAGCAGAGTTGCACACAGCTCTGCAAAACTGACACCAACACAAGGGAAAAATATTTGGAGAGTCAGCAGTTAAATTAGCAAACACTTACCACCCTCCCTCTTCCTAAGGAGCTCTCTGATCACTTCACTAGCAGAACATGTGGAGAAGCCAGCAACTCTTCTTAAGCAGCTGTCAGACCTCCTCTTTCTCTTATAACTGTTTTAGGTCCAAGACTATGTTGTGACAAGACTGGCTAGCTTCATTTCTAGGTTCAGTAATTCAACAATAGAAATTTTCCCCCTCCTCCAAACTTTCAACAGGGTATTTAAGATGAATAATGTACAAGTTCCTCCTTGTTTAATCAAGTTTTGACAAAATTAGTAAGGTCTCATTATGTAAAAATCAAATAACAATACATCACTCCAGAGCAAGTCTTCAGAAAACACAGTATTTAAAAATTCAGATATTTTGTTCTAGCTCAGTTATGGCATTTGTCTTATTCACATGCTTAATATGGCTAGGGTCATAGCTTGTCCTCAGAAACCTCCTAAGAACAGAGTTTTCAGTTTCAGGAAGAAAAAGGCAGCAGAAACTCATAATGAAAAGTTCCTCCAAATACACAAGGAACTAAGGACAAACCCTAAACTGACAGTCTGGATTCCAGATGCTGGATTTTTTTTTTTTTTTAACAGAGACAATAAATGAGTGCCCTCATTCCTTTTCATTGTTACAGAACTCCCTTATAAATACTGAATCCACGTAGAATACACAAAAAAAATTACAAAAGAAGAAGTCATCTTGCAAGTAAGCTGTTCTTGTGACTTTACTGCTAGAACCATGCCTTCAGCTCCTTTGAAATGAGGTATCAGTAGTGCCACATCAGCCCCTTCTACAGAGCAGTTATCTGCCATCCTGAAAACAATGCACATAATTGAGCGCAGAGTTTGCTTGCAGTAACATCTGCTGATAAAAGAAATGTCTGCCTCGGCTAACTAAAATGCCTTCTGTGTTTTAATAACATGTTTCTACAAGGTTATCATTTTTTATCTTTGAATAGATTGAGTTTCCTATCACACCTTCTCTTCCCTCTCCCACATGAATTCAGACTAAGCAAGGACAAAAAAAGCATACAAAGTCTACACACAACCTACAGTCTGGACTGGCATCCAGAACTGAAAGGTTCTTCTTTCATTACTGTATGCATGGGATGAATGTGTAGATAAGGACTGAGCTCTTACCATCACTGCTATCAATTCACAACAAGAAAGAGATCAAAGTATAAGGTCTAACAGTCAGTATAAAAGCATGGCACATTTGTTGACCTCTGCTTGTGACTAGGGTTTGAATTCAGTGTTGTCCACTAAAATTAGACAGTCTTTGTTGCTATTTTCAACTCAGCAGCTAAACTCATGGTCCCATACCCAAAACCTTTCAAGTTAATTTAAGACCCTTTCTTGCATCCCCCAAGAAAATTTATCCAAAGAGTAATCAGAAATACCATATTAAATCCTCCACCACTTAGGGCCCATAGTAAATCTGCCTGAAAGCTCCAGAAAAATGAACACAAATGGAAGCACAAATTCATAGAGCATGCACGGCTGGAGCACTAGCACTGATGGTAAGATCAGTTAGATGACCCATACATAAGGAGAAGCCTCACAGTTCCCGATTTGTCTTTTTCAAAGACAAAAAAAAAAAAAAAAAAAAAAAAAAAAAAAAAAAAAAAAAAATAAAATAAAAGCGAAAAATTGACTTTTTTTAAATAAACTGGCCCAGTT
>JAAGNO010008395.1:168616-187029 GCA_033439905.1 Ceryle rudis | reverse complement strand
GGTTTTGGTTTTGTTTGTTTGATTTTTGGTTGGTTGGTTTTTGTTTTTTTGGGGGTTTTTTTGAAAATCAAATTCAGAATGCTCCAAGATATTCATTTGTATAAAGCATTTAACATTCATGTAACCTTGGCCAATGTCATAGCAAATTAATTTTATAAACCAAAATCTGAAATGTGTTTATTGCATCTAGTATGGCTATTCTGTAAAGATATAATCTGTTTTCCCATCAGAAATCTTAGTGCAGATTGACGCTTACATCAGTGTTTAACCACGCTCTTTCTCTGTATGAAAATCTTTTTACACCTTCAAGATCACATAAAGAAGCACCTGTAAGTAGTAACCTGATTTTCTATTCTACTCTTAAAATCTCGGCTGACATACCAAGAATCACTTATAATCAGCTCAATTATTACCACTCAGTGCAATCAAGTGGAAATTTGATATGCTATAGATGAGAGCAGGATTGGTGTACAGTGAACTTAAAAGCAAGGTCCAACAGTAACCACCGAGTTTAAAATGTTACTTCCCAGTCATTGTTCCTACGATGTTCACACGGAATGTTTCCAAAATAAGGAACATGATTTTGGCTGTCAAATGTTACTCAGTCTGAAGCAGCACAATTGAAGCACCTCGACTGCATCATCTTTTTAAGAAACAGGGAATTGGTTATGAATCATGTGCATTGCTTATTTGGTATCGTTTTCCCTTTTTTCCATGTGTGATATGGTTTGGAAAGCTACAGCAAGAGATATAGATTCTCAATCCAGCCAGGAAAGTCCTGGTTTCTCTGGTTCTTATAAAATAAGATGACAAATTAACGCATGATAAGAGCAGCTATATATGATGCAAAGAGCTCTAGTTAGCCAGCATCTATAACCCTAAAGACAACGGATAGCACAGGATAAATTTCTCTAAACACAGGGCACCCTGTGCTGTTTTAGATGCAATAAGTTGTGACACTCCTGCTAACTGGCCAAAAATGCAGAGCAGCTTTTTAAATCAGTGCCCCTACCCAAGAGGTGGCTGGGTGGCCCTGTAGAGCAACAGCAGCCCCACATGAAAACTGTATCTACAGAAGCCAGGCAGATTCTCCAATCTAACCTCTGAAACAAGTCCCTTTACCCCCGATACTGTTGTGTCTCCAAGATCACTGCACTGCCAACCTGCTCTCAGCCTCCTGGGTGCTGGTTCCCATCAGTCTGCAACCATTGGAACCACATAGGAATTCACCAGTATGACCACAAAGGGTGTCACTTGGTTCCCTGCAGTTGCCCTACCTTTACTCCTGGCCTCAGCCATTTCATTGCCAGCCTGGTTTCCCATATCCTGAGGGTGATCAGCAGACTATACAGTCCTTACAGGGTGGGTGGCTTACAGCCCATGCATTTTTACCTTCCCTAACCTGACTGACACTTGGCTGCATTCAGTATCTCATGTCTATTAGGCAAGACTCCTCAGTCACACTGCAAACCTTTGCCAAGGCTGAAGGGCAACAAGTCTGGTGGGACATATCTGAGGAAACCTTCTACAGCCACCAGGAAGGGTCAGCCCTGTCTTCAGGGACAGCTGGGGGGACCTTACATGCGTATACAGGCACTGTAAGGAATGCTGCCCATGCATTGTCTTTTTTTGTAATGAAGCCTTATGAATCACAGCTCAATGAAAGTCCACTTCCCTTCCCTGTAAAAATACATCAGTATTTTGCAAAAACAAGTAAAAAGCCCCAAACTTTGTTCCATGTCAAAATGAAAAGTGGACATTTTAAAATTCCCAGTAGATAAAGACATTTTTGAGCAAAACCAAATTTCTGGACCTCACAAGTTGCCACATAGCAGAGCTGTTGTTACCCTTCAGTCAGCTCTAATTATGAACTAATTGGATGCATTTTCATTTCAGACATTTCTGTGAATAGCCTTGAAGAACACAGCCATAGCCAAACTTCTTAATTTAAAAAGCTGCTCCTGCCTTTATGCTCAAATGTATTGCACATCCTTTTGGAATAATCCCTAGAAAGCAGGTAAATAATTCAAAATTTGTAGCTCCCCAGCTTATCCCCAAATCTAATGTCTAGCACATTATAGAAATATCAGTGAAAGGAAATAAATGCAAGAGGGAGAAGTCATAAAAACAAAGCCCTATGGGGTTCCCATGTAAGGTCACCAGAAGAGTTTAGAGTGTTGTTTTTCTTTCTCCTAATAGAGGAGCCTAAATTTAATTTCTCTTTTCATTTTCTACTTTCCTCTGCTATTTTCCTCTCGATCTCTGTCGTCGTCCTCCTCCTTTCTTCTCCTCCAGTTTGAAATTTCATTCCCAGACATATGTTTCTCATTGTGATCCACCTTCCATTTTTGGTCATACAGCAAACTGTGGTTTGAAGATCCAAGAAAGTCAGTGTGTTGACACAAGGACGTTGGATTCTAGGTTTTGTCAACACTGAGCTGAAGAGCTTTAGGCCTTGAATCAATTTTAGCCTCCTTGACCAAGGAAACCCTGCAGAGAGTCAGACTAAGATCAATGAGAACAGATTTTCAAGTGAGCAGAGCCATATAAGTATATCTTGCACAACAGGGGAGTGTTTTTTATTTGCTGTATGGTCTGCCCTTGCTCCAATATTAAATCCAAACACTACTCAATTTTGCTTGGCATGCAGCTCTTTGCAACAAAACCAGAACAATTTCTTGTAGGTGATCTACAGTAATGAGAGCCTTAAGACAAACCTGAATTTCAAACATCAGATGGCTTTTTTCCTAGAAATTGAGATAAATAACAAAACCGAACAACTCTAAGGGCTCACAGTGATCTATTCTGAAAGGAGCAAGGCTGGCAAATGATGACGGAGAGTCACGCTCCTTCTCCAGATGACCTGGGGAATTTCCTGTTAAAATTACTGTGCTCCCAGATGTCTGGGCATGTTAAAGTAGGTCCACCAGCTAGAAGCTGAAAGTCCATCCCCTACCTTGTGATTCAAATGAAAACATGTGTATAAGGCTGGGGAATGGAAGAGGGTGTAAGGGAAGGAGAACTAAACTGATGTTGACATTATTTGAAATTTGCTTTAATTCATGCTCTGCCAGATAGCTGAAGATTAATCTCAAACTGTTTATTTTAATGTATCATATTTCTGACTTCCAGCTAGCTATCAGCTGGTGTAATATAAGCTTTAATTTTGGCACCACCAAGTCTTCATTGTGTTTACATTTTCACTCACACTTTCTTTGGTTTTATCATAAGCAGTTTCATGATTTAATGGCACTTACTTTCCTGAATAAGAACAGGTGAAGTTAATTTTTGGACATGGGAGAGAGACTTTTTATAAACTACCTCTTTTCCATGAGTAGCTGTTTGCAACATCCAGGGGCTTGAAAGATTCCTTAGTTACCTGACCATTTCTGAGGGAAAGTGAAAATTAAACAGAGGATTGTCTATTTTAAAATTCTGAATTAAGGATAGGGTTGATCTGATTAAATCTGAACAGTTTTAACCATTTTTTGTAGCTTGGACTCCAAACTCCACATCAAAAATATCACACTTTAATTTAGCTCAGACAGATATATCATAATAGGGAAATAGGCAGGAAAACACTGGCAACATATAATCTTAGCAACAAGTAATGGAAACAGTTACTTTGATGAGTGAACAGTTATTCCAGTGCAATGCATTCTGCAAAAGAATTTGGGTTAATTAATTTGATCCAAATGTCTTGAGCCACTTAGAAATATTGCTTCTTTAAATTAGTGTACACCTCCATAGGCAGACACTGGTGGACTGTGGACTCAGAGTATCTGCCTGCAGCAGCCCTTTGGAGACCCCAGTAGCTATGGCTGGGAAGAGCTCACTGCTGTGACCACATCAGTCACATAGTCAAGAGCTGCATTCCCATCTTCCCCAGGATGGGACTGGCTGCAGCACTTGAGTCTCTTTGTCCTGCCAAAGGAAGAGCCCAACTCTAGACTAAATTTATAACTGCTGGTCTGGTTTTAGGATCTGTGGCATGTTTCCAAGATGACATACTGGTGTGTTCAGATGCCTCCAGTAAGCAGCAGTGACACATCCAAGAGGAATTTTTATAAAATTTATGTTCATAAAGCTCAGGGACTCATGTTTTACATGAGACAATGCAGTCTGAAGGTTCAGCCGGTCTAAGAAAGGCAATAATGCCGAATCGTCCTACACTACACTCCAAATATTACAACTCACAAAACACTGTAAGAAATTCACCCTGATTTTGGAATACACTGGACAAATTCAAACAGCAGCAATATATCTTGAAAATGCATAAGACAGTGAAAATAAAGAAAGTTTTTGCACCTATATCTACAGCTTTAATCCTCTTGGGACATGGAGAATTAACATAGAGCATCTGTGGGACAAAATTAAATGTGTAGGGGTAATGGAAAAAGAGAATGAGAAATTATAAAGGCAGCAATAAAAAGAAAAGAATAGAAGACAATTCGTAGACCTCACACAGTCTCTGTTAAACAATGGGAAGAAAATCTTTCAGGAATTCCGTAAGACCTGAGAAGAAATAGAGGGACTGTTGGAACAAATGGCTGCTGGCTCAAGTTCCACTGAATGACCTTGACTGTGCACATTAGAGCTAGTTGTTACATCAGGCACTGAAATAGAGAACAGACCATAAAAAACTCTGAACATTTCCTCCCATAAGATTCCTTTGTTATAGGGCTCTTTTGTAGCATTTAGTAATAATTTCCTCTCTGACTAATGTTCTTGCGCAAATTATAATGCCATTATGTTCTGATGTGAGCTTTTCCCTCATTTCTTAGTTAATCCATCTTTATAGAAGTTCTTCAGCTGCCAGCCAGCACCTAAAAGTTATTAATTTCAAGTGACTTTAATAGTGCATGGGAGCTGAGGAGAAGTTTAGCAAACTCTCAAAATACTTCTTTACCAACACTTGACAGAATATTATATTTGTCCATTAAATTCCTTTTTCTTTGCTGGAAATCCTTCACCTGGATGTCTGCCATGGTTCATGGCTTTTGCAGCTTTGACAGGGAAGAATAGGTAGGTTGCCAACAGGAAGCATAGGAAAGATCAAGACCGAATCAGCTCTTTGCCCCCAGTTTACATGGTAGGTCAATCATAGGGGGACTGTTAAACCTCTTCTCCATTCCTTCCTGCACAAAATGTGATTTTTGTTACACATATAGCAGAGACAAGGAAGCCAGTCAAAGCAAGCGAGAGAAAGAGCTGCTCAAACTATTCCTGTGTGGCTGGCCACATTCTGCTATCAAAGTAAAGGTGTCTCAAGACAACATGAGCTTATTGCTCAACTATTATTTCTGTTCTGATTGTCCAGAATATTGCTCTCACATTTTTTTCCTCTATACTCCAATACATCCATAAGCCCTAACACACCCTCTAAGTTATGATCTAGTAGTGACGAAACTTTCACAAATTTATTATTCTCTCTGTTTCATTAAGACTGTGCTCAGTCTGATTAAAAAAACTGACAAAAGATGTAACATGATTGACGTACCAGAAAGATTGACTTGGGGAATTCATCTAATACACAGAAGAGGGTAGAAAAATGTTTATAAAGCAACTTCTAGGAAACTCAGGTTGAAGGAGGTACCAAAGTGCTCGTTTGGAATCATGCCTGAGATTTGCACTATTTTTTCTAAATAATTCTAACAATACTGACAATGACGATGACAACAACAACAATAGTCAGAATCCTATTTGCTTTAGAGTATTTGGTATTCAGTACGTGGCAACCACTCAGCTGACTCAAGAAGAAAGATATCCCCATGTTCTGAGCAACCTTAGAGGAACCCTAAATATGTGAGCTTACTCATCCTAAAGAAAGTTTTCTGGTGAAGAGAATATGTCATCCTTTTATAAGTTTTCAAGCAGATTATTCTGACTGGCTGTGAAAATCAGCATGATCTCTTTTCTTCTGTTTAGCTTTGTTCAAGTTTAACACAAACAGCTTAAATTCTATGCAGTTGCTGGAACAAAATATACTGCCAAGGACTGAAACTATTAAAACTTTTCTTTTATCTGTTCCTCATGAATATCACATGCACAGACAAATTAGGTTGTTCATAACAGTATGAGCTTAATATTTTCCCTAATGAAAAGAAAATACTTGTGATAGCTTATGTGTAGATGCAACCCTCCACAGAGAATTTATAGCATTTTTTTTCAATGATGTTAATTAAATAGATTCAAAAAGATTGCAGCTGAATACTGGTAGTCTTGCAAGACATATGCTTTTGCCATAATGCCATGTTTAGAAGCTTGCTCAGGATCTTCAAACCATTAAATGATGTATCCTCTTTTTAACAAATTAATTACACCAGGTGTCAGTTTTGAGTGGCTGGGAGACCAGTTAAATTATAAGATCAGCCACGTGTTGCTCACATAGTCATCTCAGGATTAATAGTCTAAATGACAGGGGCACTAGTCCTTCCCCAACAGGAGCCCTTCCATTCATCATCTACACAAAATGAATAAAGCAATGCTCATGAGAAAGCATGGTATAGGAGAAAACAAAATGTTTCAAGAGCAATGTAGGAATGTATTCCAGCACTTTGTCTTACTGAAGGGCAAGGACAAAGGCCGGAGCACTTCAGGATCTGGTGGGACGAAGCTGTCTCGGAGGCTGTGTGCAATGCCAGGAAATAGAGGACTACATCCAAATAGATCTGATGCAGACTTTTACAGTGAACCAGCATCACACTAAGTGTGAGCTGGACCACATGCATCCCCTGCTCGGATGTCTGAGGAAACAGGCACAGTCTTACCAGTTAGCGTGGACCAAGCCTTAATTCCCATGAAGAAGCACACCTCTCACAAGATGCATTGTTGGAGGCTAGTTAGGGAGCAGCAAGCAAGAGTGGAAACATGGTTCCTGTATAATACTTTCCTCTGTCTGTCTCCACAGGCATCCTTAAGTGCTGTTGCTCCTGGATACCTCTTTCCTTCTTTGAACTGGCAGAAGCAATAAGAAAGAAAGCAATGTTTGTAATATGTTTGAATGTCATCAGAGAAGATAATCCTGTTTAGCACCACAGAAGATTACGGCAGGTCTGTAACTACAAGCTGTGAACTGAAGCCGTGACAAGATGTCCAGGTTCCTGTTGTTTTGACTCTTACGTGCTCAAAGCACTGTATATTTGACTGCTGTCACTAGTCATGGTAGGTGGGTAGGAAGGACGTGGTCAGTCTCTCTGAGGGAAATGGTTAAGGAACTTGTTGGAAAGGATCAGAAATAGCGGCCAGATTGAACAGTGGACAAGATAGCAGAGGTCACAGGATGCAGAGTTACATCATTAAGGCATAAATAAGTTAGGTGTCTAAAGTATAACTAAAGCCTGGTCAAGTGTGAAGAGAAAATAAAATACGATGTTGAACACAATTACAGTTCATCCAGAAGACTTTAAAAATCTTGTGAGGGTGCTGAATTTCAAATAGACAAGATTTTAGTTGTTTGGGTTTTTTTCCCTTAACTCTATGCCTCCTTCCCTTCTCTATGTGCACTAGTGAAACAACCAAGAATGTGATCAAGTCAAAGAAACACTACATTTGATCGATACCCATGGAAGACATTTGGCTTTGAAGTTACTTTTTTAAGGTTTAAGGTTATTTTTTTTTTTGCTTTGGAATCTGAAACCTCCAAACATATAAACATTACGTAGGTTTAATTCCTTGAGTATTCTGATCAAGTTAATTTGAATTGTCTAACATCAATATTAAGAAATTAACAGTTTGCTATGTTCTGATTATGTAGATATCTGATAGAGAAGGAGAAAGAAGAATATACACATGTACTTTTATTGTTTTCTTTAGACATCCCAGCATTTAGCACAACATTTGATTTAGTCATTAAAGAAAAAAATGTTAATAAAATAAGAGCAGACAAAAAGAAAGCTACCTTAAAAGGAGAAGAACTTCACTCTAAAAGACTCAGCATCTAGAGAAGGCACAGCCAAAATTCAGCTGGCCTCCTTAGTTCAGCTTCTAAGCAACAAAGCATACAGGTTTATCTGTCAGTCTTTACCTGCTTGGCACAACCACTCTGTGAACATTATAAAACATGGTAATTTTTTGTTAAGATTTTATTGTGAGAGCCATTTCAACGGGGACTAATGCTTGTCTAGGGAAACCAAACTGTGAGTATATTACTATCCACTGAACTAATACTTTTTTATTACAGACAAGAGATTCTCTCTTTCAAAACCAGGTGTGAAAAACTAAACTGTGAGCACATTAAATTAAAATGTTTAAACTGCATCTATACTAGAGATTTTTTTCATTAATATTTCTAAAAGAAGAGCTAATTTTGCTTGCATAAATAAGTATGGAATTCATTATCCTTTCCTAAAAGGATTTAAAAAAAAAAAGTTAAATCTGCATAAAATAATAACAATTAAGTTACTATGTATCCACAGAACTACTATTTTTCTGAAGGAAAATATATTTACAATAGTAAACTCTAATTCCTTTCACAGAAAAACTAGTAACTACAAGAAAAGAGATTAATGCAAAGATATTGATAGCAGCAGTATTGTTGCAGCTGTAACTGTAAGGGCATATGAGAGGAATCATTAGTAAGAAGATGCAATATCTTTTTATTAGACTAGCTGACACAGCCATAAAAGACTGAAAAAAACTTGGACAAAGAACAAATAGCTCAGGAGAAAATGAAAATCCAGAAATACTGTAAATCCAACATAGATGTCCTCATACCTCACAGAGAACCTCTTCGGACAGAACTCCTTCAAGGATCCCAATACCATAAGGTTTTTTTACCCCAGACAGAGTTCAGACATTGCACAGAAAGGTGTGCCAACAAAGACTGAATTAAATCCATCTGTACCTAGGTATGCTTACCATTTTAAAAGAAACATATTAGTCTGTTAGAGGAGGTTATACTTCATCAGAGAGGGACAATGAACTCCAGAGAACAAACTAAGAGAGATGTCAGTCAATATGATTTGTTCTTCTGGAATTTTATTTATGACTGCTATACTTAAAACTGCACTGAAGTGCTGGCCAAAGCTGGATTTAAATTTAGATTTGGATTAACCCTGACTAAAGTTTATCCTGAAGAGGATGACTTTGTATTTATATCTGAGACTCGAGTGAACAGTTTTCTCTCTCATCCTATCCCTGCACTTGAGCTATGTGGAAGAAACTGAAGTGTACTTATATACACATAGAGAGAAAAACCCAACCCCATCCTATTGCACAAAATGCTAGCTTCATACAGGTGCAAATGCACTACTGTATTTGTACATTTAATTCTGACAAAGGTGATGGAACAAACAAAATAATTAACCAAATTCTCCTTTTAAAGGGATAAATGAAATAAATGTTTCTCAATATTAGAATTCATCTAACCCTCATTTGTTTGAAATGCTGTTCACAATTACAGTGTTATCGCCAAATAAAATGGATTGGAATGTTGCCTTGAAGCACTGTTTTTTAAGTTACAACCCAGAAATTATTGAATGCAATTGAATGGGTAAGCTGGTTACCATGAAGACATTGAAAGCCTAAAATCAGGCTAGAAACGATATAGCCACGGAATTCACCAGCCACCCATGTCCATATAAGAAGGGAGATTCCAGAAAGGTTTATTGTTAAAATATAGGCTAGCTTTGGCATGAACATAAAGAGTTCTCTTAAAAATTTTAATACGTGTGTTGAATAGAAGCAGTGTCCAAGAATATACCACTCTTAAAGGAGTGCCAGGTGCTAAAGACAGTTTTTGTAGGCATTAAGATCAAGGCACTATTTCAGACCCTTAACACCAACAGTGCTGGGAAATGGTAGAATATTAAGACTCTGAAGTTTTTGGTATTTTTCAGGTTAAACAAAAAGGGAATAGAGAAAGACTTTCTTGTAAAAGAGAGTATGAAGGTGGCATTTCCCTCTGAAAATATTCAAGCATCTCTGACACAAGCTGTGGTCACTCAGCTGAAGAAAAATGAGCTTTGTTACTTGTCAGATCATCACAAGTTTTGAAGTTTTCTTCATAAATGGAAGTATCAAAATAAGAAACTTTGCTTTTTTCTCTCCTAACATAACAAGTGGAAGTACATCACACCTCGACTTGTTTTATTATAACCTGCACAAACCTGCTATGTCAGAGGAGAAAAAACAACAGACAAGAAACAAATAGTATCTCTGGTGGAGGAGTTCTGACTCTGAAGGGAACAAGGCCGGCAGCAAGTGGAGCAGTCCTCACATCCCAGTTCCTTGCTCTCCAACTTTGCTAGACTTGAAAACATTAATAGCAGAGATTCAATTTTACTTGTGCAAGTATTATTATCAGAAAAGTGAGTAATATTTCTTCCCTTTCAACATACATATGTAACACCATTAATACTAATCAAGAAATACCCAATGCCCTACAAAATTTCGTCTTCTAGTTGTGGGAGTTTAATGCATAAACATCTGTTTACAGCAACAACTACACAATTAGTGTTACAGGCTTAGGCTAGCTGAATGGTCTTTTCTGTCAAATAACTACAGCTGTAGTAACTTTAAGGTTTATTGTTCACTACTGTGCAAAATTTGACTGACCATTGGATAAATCTTCCTTTCGAAACGCAGAAGTTACAAAAGAAATTGTTTAACTCTGTTACCTTCCTTTTTTATACTGTATATGCTGTAAAATACTTAAAAATGAATTATTATGTAAATTCTCAAAATGAAGTTTTAATGTAAATAGTCCGCACATAATTTATAGCATTCTTGTTTGTGTAACATTCTAACTTATTGGCATTTGTCCTACAAACATACTGTTTTGGAAATTATGCACTAGGGTTATAAATTATTGTTTTCCCAATACACCATTTTAAGAAAAAAAAAAAGTCTTAAAAGACTTGTCTGGTAAAATATTTTAATTTTAAAGATCATGGTGAATATGTACTTCATGAGGTAAGGAACCACTAACTTGTTGCTAGAGGACCAGACTTTGCAATTGTGTAGGTATCCAGTGAAGTCTACAAGGCTTTGGGACAGGCGTGAATATTATTTATATTACAGAGACTTTGGAAGTGTTGACCAGCTCACACTGATAGCAAGAAAGTCATGGCCTGAATAAATAGCATCTGAGAGAGAAAAAAATGGGCAGCATTGAAGGAGCCCAGATGATATGATGAGAAGTGTCCATAGTTGCCTAACTTGCCAATGAGAACTGATAACGTCCAAACCCCAGAGCAGGGTATTTGCCCTGCATACCACTGGTGCTGAGCTTTTAGTGTTTTTCACATCAATGCAGAGGAATGTTTCATCCAAATAAGCAACTGCACAGAAAGCAAACACGGATGAAGAATCAAAGTAAAAAAAAAAAAATACAGAAATCTTGTTTACATGCAAACCACTAAAAGATATTATTGCACTTCAAGTCAGTCAAGCATATTTCCTTCAAATTAGTCATGATACTTTGGTGCATTTATTGCACATACAACTTAAATATTTGCAGCAGTGTTTGACCAGGAGCATGTAGCATGCAAAAGTTCTCAGCAAAATAATGGATTTAATTCAGAAAAACAGTGTTGTCTCCAGCATGCCCTCTCTGCTCCTATAATGACCTTTTTTTTTTTTGATTCCTGGACCATTCTTTCTCTGCACTCTCTCAAGTCTATTCAAGGCCCCAGGAAGGTAAAAAATACCCACAGTCATATGTTCCCTCAGAAAGAGGAGGTTGGAAGAAAATGTAGGTATCCTTATACTAATTAAAATCTGAACATACATAATAATAACAAAAGGTTTCCATATACCCAGAATAACAGGGGACTTGTTTTTGTTCTTCGAAGTTGTGATTTGGCCACAGCCTCTACCTTGATTGACAAAAGATAGTGTTTTGTCTTCCCAATATATTAAAAACATGTGTATCCGACTTAAAGCCACACAAATAATTTCCAACAAACAGGCAAAATGGATGCAAAAGACTACATAAGGGAGAAGCAAAAAAAAAGTAAACTGAACTCTACAGTAATTATAATCCTAAAGGTCTTCACTATGCATAAATCATTTATCAGTTTCAAAGCTATATCTCATAATTAGTAATGCAGAAAAATATCAGTGATGATGTGGTATCACTAATTTCCCTTTGTTGGTTGTTTTCTATCTGCAAACTATTGTTGGACTTTTGCTTTAAGTGCTCATTATGTTCTTGATTCTGTAACAACAACAACATCAGAGAAATGATCTCATTCTTTGTTTATTCCCTTCCCATATCTACACTCTCCTAGAGATGCAAGGTGTCAGTTTGAATAAGGTGTTTCCCCACCCCAGGATATAAATTTCTTCATTGAAGAACCCTATAAAACAATGAAACCATTGAAGTACATAACTCTTCAGATCCTTATTAATAATGTGCAATTTAAGCAACTTGGGCAGCAATTTGAGCAACACTAAAAGTCATGTGCTGAACAGAGTCTTCTTAAACTCCCTTGGCTTCAGGGACACTTAACCATATGCATAAGGCTGGAAGGGATCAGGATTTAATTAAGAGAGCAGCAGACACTGAGCCAGCATTTCAAAGCACTCAGGCCCTAGGCTTCCTTCGTTCACACCCCCCCACCCCCCCAATCCATTCCTTATGTTTCACATTTGCCAGCTACTGACACTGCATTTTCCATATCAGATAGGTTCTTGCGCTCTCTTCACACTATTGCTTACCTGAAAAGGTAGCAAATCCTGTCAACAGGATGCTACATGAAAGAAAATTATGCAATCATGTCAGAAAGGACATGCTACAGACAAGCAAAGGACATAGAGTGTGTTTTAAGTTGTTAGGCATCCCCAGAACAGTGATTTACACTTCCATCCCAGCTTTCATGCTCCAGTTTTGAAAGATAACCTGTATGACACAAACAGACACCAAGCAAACCTGAAGTATGACTCAGAAAACCAAAGTAGATTCTGCTTTATAGAATAACAATCAGATTCTGATCCCATCAGATGGGAACAACATTTTGCTTCATACACCGCAGTACAAACTGTACTCTTTTGGGATTAGGTGTGCAGGAGAAGCATCTTTGGTTTTAATCACAACCAAGCCTGGCATTCACCGGGTTGTCTGAGGCAACATCCATTTGTGTTCAAAGATGTTACCTGGCACTTAAACATTTTCATAAACTTCTCCAGCTTCTATTGATCAGCAATTTATTGCATCAGGATCAGCTAGGATTTCACATAGTTGGATAGTTGGAGTGTTAAAACATTAACTCTACCTTCCAAGCAAACCAGAGCCATCTAACTGCCCCCAGAATCTCTGAATACTAAATTACTCTAACAATTTGATTTTAAAATCTCACCATCAGACTGTTTTGCAGTCTACCATATCATCAATTCTCATTCCTCCCTGGATCTCCTGGGTTTTCTCTCACCCACGCTGTGACCATTGCCTCCCAGCACTCTCAGCGTAGTCCTGAGCCCTGTACTGCTGCGCAACGTGTCTGGCTTTCAGTTCAGGGAAGCAAGTGAACCCATGCACTGACCTGGTACTGAGCTAATCAAAACCTCACCTTGAGCTAAGCCTTACCTCCTGCAGCCCTTCTTATTGTCTGCTTTCACTCTCCTGGGTAAAACACATACTTCTTCCCATACTCTTTATAAATATCATAAAATGTTTTGTGATGGAAGGGGTCTTTAAGGTCATCTAGTCCAACCCCCTGCAGTGAGCAGGGACATCATCAACTAGACCAGGTTGCTCAGAGTCCCAGCCAACCTCACCTGGAATGTTTCCAGGGATGGGGCTTCGACCACCTCGCAGGGCAACCTGCGCCAGGGTTTCACCACCACCAGTGTAAAAAAATATCTTCCTTCTATCTAGTCTAGATCTTCTCTCTTTTAGTTTAAAACCATTACCCCTCATCCTGTTACAATAGGGCCTGTTAAAAAGTCTGTCTTCATCTTTTTTATAGGCCCCCTTTAATTACTGCAGTAAGGTCTCCCTGGAGCCTCCTCCAGGCTGAACAACCCTAACTCCCTCAGCCTGTCCTCACAGGAAAGTTGCTCCAGCCCTCTGATCATTTTCATGGCCCTCCTCTGGACCTACTCCAACAGGTCCATGTCTTTCTTGTGCTGAGGACTCCAGAGCTAGATACAGTAGGAAACTTAAGACTCACCCAGACTTTTATACTTACTCTAAGAAACGGTATTTTTATGTCTACAAGTCACCTGCCCCATGGCAGCTCACCTCAGCCAAGTGAGACTAGGAGATCCTGGTAGGAAGTACACATCTCGCTTGACCCGCGGCCGTTCCTGCTCCTGAGCGAGCTGCTCTACAAGCTCAGCCACTGCCTTCTGAGGAAGAAGAGCTGTCCACTGTAAAAAACTGGTTTTAAGCCCCCTTCCCCAGCAGCCTCATGGGTTAGGAGTGGGAAGGAGGCAAACAGCAGCACACCAGGCACTGCAGCACACAGCTTTCTGCTTCCTCTCTCTGCCCAGCAGACACATTACACAAGTTTGCTCAAAGGCTCCTGCCTGAAAAGAGCCACAAATAAGGTTTTGCCCTTCTTCAAAGTCAGCTGTTCCTGTTGAATCTGGACTATGTGACCTTGTGCTTCCTTTGTGAATTTTCTGACTGACGTGATGAGGCAATGTGGTGCCTTCTTTGTTCACCTCTCAGACTTTAATGTCTGAACAAACAAATTAAAGAAGTCTTCTTTCTTCCCAGACACTGGACAAAATGATATCACCACCAGCCCATGTATAAACAGATTTCTTATATCTTTTCAGAAACTAATCTGCACCAGTAAACATTCAGTTTCCTTCCTCTAGAGAAGTCCCCTATCTTAAACTGGCAAGGCTATTTGCAATAGGAGAGGCAGCCAAACAGTTTCTTGGGTTTAGTTTTTCAGTACTTTGTCTACCCAAACAGCATTTGGATGGTTTAGCTCTCCCAGCTAGGGAGTAACAGTGCTGGCAACTACAACAGCCCTTAACAGCAGATTAGATATAGCTGGTACTACTGCTACAACAGTAGTCAAAGTTAGCCTTGCACATTTCTGCCTCCACAGCCTTACTCCTCAGACATGCTTCAAGGTGCTGACTTTGAAGTGTCCGATGCATCTAACTCACTCCATGAGTTTGGCAGAAAACCAAGAGAAACTGCCCTCAGGTCACACATGCATAGCCCTCCCTCCCTCACCCCACAGGGAGAAATGGGGCTGGGATGAAACAGGAATAGTTCAGATATTAAAATTGGTTACTACAGGAGGGTTAGACAGATATGGCCCTCATCTACAACTCTGAATGACAGTTAAATTTCCAGAGAATTGAAATGCTTCATCCTAAGCCAGGTCAGTCATTAGGTTTAGTCTAAAGCTACAATATGAGAGGAATTGCAATATGCAGACTCAGGCATAAAATCTGTGTGATTTCTAAAAGCTTAGTTGAATTTGAAGCAGCAGGTTATCTGTTATTTACAGCTGTCAGAAGGAAATGCAGGGCAAGGTATCAACTTGAAAATACTACCCTAGTGATTTATTCAATTACAGCACCTTATCAGCTATTTTGTTTGGACTGATAAAGACACACCGACCTTAGTAACTAGAGATTAAAACCAAGCTTACCTTAACACACATATCCTGCAAGCTTACAGAGTTATACTCCCTTTCAAATATCCCCTTGTCCAAATTACAGAAGTAAAAATCCTTTTATATTATTCTACTACAAGGAACAAAAAGGAGTTCTGAAAGAGGGGAAAGAAATGATAGGAAAAAATGGTGGAGTTCAAGAAAACTATTAGCATGGAGAAAAGCAAAAGATATTATAGCAGAAGTAGTAATAATAATTACAATACTATCTTCATTCCTTACAAAAGCATGAGCATCCCCTTCTAAAGTCCTCCTGGCTCAGCTTTATAATTTCCCTGGAGGTCTGGCTTTCTCACACTGCCAGAAGAGCTCCTGCTCTTCATCAACATCTCCCATGTTGATTGGCTGCAGGTGGCTCCTCTGCCTGCAACAGACAGTTATTGCAAAGGGAGTTTCCCTAGGAAAGGTCCATTTTTTTTTTACCCCTGCCCCTGCCAAACCCTGCTACTAAAGGAATTTGACCCACTGCTTCCTTAGATAAGCCATGCATACCTGGACAGCACTAAGAGGGAAGACAGAAGCTGGAAGCAAGCTGCCATTCAGCGTTTATGCAGCTCTGCTTAGCAGCAAGTACTCAAAATGACAATACTGTCTTCAACTGCTTGTAGCACCTACCTTGCTCTGATATCTCTTTTACTGATGTTTCAAAAAAGTCCTGCATGAGAAGTGAGGTACCTCACTGCTGCCAACCTCAGAACTCTGCTCTCAGAACCCCCTTGCCTGGTGTTTGAACAACTGTATTCCTTTGGCACAGCGATATCTCCTCACCATATGTGCACACGTCGCAATGTCTTGCAAGTGTTGATCAGCTAATCAGCTCAGGCTATGTCTCCCTCAGGACTGCCAGGAGCCCCTGGCACCAGGCTATGCCCAGACAATGTGTAGGGAGAGACCCATCCTTCCCCCAGGCAAACCCAACCTTGCTCTGCCTGAGTTCAAAACTGGCTCCATGTGGCCAGTTCCGAGGTTAGTGCCTTGGATAATGTGTCCTCTTCTCTGACATCAACTCAGGCACACCACAGCACTGACACAACACTACACTGTCAGAGCAGGAGGTGTCAGGGGTCCAGCTAGCTGGAAGTGTCAGCAGGGATATTCATGTCTGTCTACGCATAACTGCATAGACTGGTTTTAAATTTGGCCATGCCACATACTAACACTTGAGCATCCTGACATCTGTCCAGGACTTGAAATCCTTTATTCATTAAGCTGCAAAGATATTTCCATCCTGTTACAATCCAAGGGCTTGGACCGGTTCTTAGATGGGGGAATAAAGCCAGGTGGGTATTTTTCCTTTCAGAAAATAAGGTAGCTGTGCCCACTTCCCCATTTCCCCATTAACTGAGAAACTTCCATTTAGCATATGAAACACCTAGATAAATTTATCCTTCTTCTTTCCTAGACCCCCTGATTTTGGTAACACGGGGCTAGAAGTCCTCACACAGTCCCTCAAATCTGGTCCTTCACAGTCATCAGAAACAGTGGAACTGATGACAGATTTTCAGGAGTCAGCTGAACATGTATGTCACTGGCCACCACAAACCACACGTTGCAATACTCTTCCTAAAGCCCTCTGAGTTTAGCACCAAGGGTTTATCTGACAGCAGTGCTTTCATACTGAGTTGTTGGAATTTGGGATAGAAAAAAGCCCTTTCACTTTACCCAGAATTAACAATGCAACCAGAGGATGAATAGTTCTATGGGCTCTATAAAGCAGGTATCACACCTGAAGGGCAGATCTAGGTTTTAATACCTTACACCATTGATTATATTTTTTTTTAGTATTCAAAATCATGGGAGCAGGACTTGGATTCACCAGTTCCCTCCTCCTGGGTAAACACGCTTGCTACTGAGAGGCATGGATGCTCAGCTTGTGTTCCAATTCAGTGATGGTGTAATTAGTCCAGGGAAAAAGAAGCAATTAGCAGCCCTATGGGGTGGATGGGTTGGAGGCATGGGCTGAGGAGATAGGGAGAGGTGAGCTGAAACAGCAATTCCTGACTGACCACAAGGAAAAAATCAACATGCCTTATTAGGAACAAAGTGACTGGTCATGCTTGTGAGCATGATTTCAGCTATACTGGGAATTAAGGACTGGAGCCTTGGCTAAATACATAGCTATGCAATTCACAGTCCCTGTAAGTCAGATGAAACTTTCAAAACTCTGTTCAGGGTGGGTTAAAAGTCCATAGTTTTTAATAAAAAGAGATGTTTGCCTTTACAGAACTGGGCTCTTGGTAACTATATTTCTCTGTTGCTTTGGTATGTGTTTATAAGCCTGAAGCTATTGGAGGGCTTATGAGGTTCACAGCAAAGTACCCAACACTTGTTTACACCCAGCTGCCTGCTTTGCTGTCCTGGTATAAGTGCTCTAGACAAGTGGATGATAAACTCAAGAGGAGGAGACTCATTGATGAAAATCAGTATTGCCTTGAAGGGTCTGAAGCAGACCCTGTGGCACCAGCTGTACCTAGAGCCGCTGGAAGTGAAGGTGTATCTGAATTTGAGGAGATCAAGTCACAGATGCTTCTGACTGCATGTAGTGCACTTGTAGTGGTGAGGGCTGGCTGGAGTGAGGACTGCAGGGAGGCTGTCCTCCCTCTGCCAGAGATGTCAGAGAGCTTTTTGATGAGGGGTGGTGCTTCTCTGCCTGACTTGCATCCCTCCGCAGCCAGTAAAGCAGGAATGGGAGGTGACCAAGAATAGAGTCCATATGCAGACCATGGTTTTAGGGGAGAATGAAGCAAGGAATCAAAGAAAATCACAATTAATTCTCTCAAGTTGCCAAAAAAAAAGTGTCTATGTAAATTATTCCAATTAAGAGAA